>CAOGCB011383396.1:0-21663 GCA_948266635.1 Cnidoscolus chayamansa | reverse complement strand
GTACATCTAATAGGAATTTACATAGCTAATCAACTAGGTTAAATCCGTAATTGTTTAGTTGAATCGATACAAGTGGCAATTGATATAACTTGATTGTGTATAAGCTTTTGGGTTATATTGAGTGAAGGCATAATCTAGTTTGAATGAATTATCGTAGCCTTTGTTGACTAGGGCAAGGTCTTGCTAATTTTCAATATTGTTAACAGGTTAAATCATTCGTCATACTTAGGGTTACTTGTTAATTAGAGGTTATTATTAGATCGTATCTTAGTAACCTAATAATACAATAAGATTGGTTGGGAGGACGTTCCTTTTGGCTATAACTTGTTTGCAATGCTAAATTGATTAGTTATCCTAGAGTCAATGGTCAATCCATATGAACTTCATACTACGAATTACCTTTGGCTGAGTTCGTCTTCTATTGTTTCAGATTTTTAATTATATTTTATGTTTTAATTTTGTTTCTATTCACTTCTGCCAATTTATTTTCGTTTTGCATCTCACAAAAAAAAAACAATTCTCCCATTTTTATTTTATTTTTACAATTCAGCAGGTTCATATTTGGTTAGCCTTGGGCAAGGCTAGTCCTTAGGGTTTGACCCTTCTCACCCTATTTATAATATTTTCATGTTGTTTTGTTAGAAAGATCAGGTTTATTATTTTTTGTGGCTTCGACACCATCAAATTTTGGAGCTATTGCCGGGGACCTGCGCACTTTACTGTTTATTGTTTCTTTGGATGACTAGGTCTGAACATTTGCAACTAGAATTTGATCCTGAGATAGAAAAGACAGCCCATGCATTAAGGAAGGAAGCTAGGTTACGTAAAAGGGCAGAAGGAACTTCTATTCTAAATCTAGAAGGCATAACAGCTAATTTGATTGAACATTTAGTCGAATCCAATCGAGAGGAAGAGATGGCTGACAACTGTACTGTCAGAGAGCTGCAAGAAGCCCTCTTAGAGCAGCAGCCCCTTTGCATCACCTACCCGACTTGGAGGTGCCGTTTGAGTTGAAATCTGGTTTGATCCACCAGCTCCCTACCTTCCATGGAATGAAAAATGAAAACTCACACAATCACTTGAAGGAATTTCATGGTGTATGCCCAAGTATGAAGCCGCAAGGTGTAGCAGAAGAGCATGTTAAATTGAGAGCATTCCCATTCACACTAAAGGACGCCGCTAAAGAATGGTTGCTCAACCTACCACCTAGTTCAATAATAACATGGCATTCCATGGCCCGAGCATTCTTGGATAAGTATTTTCCCTCTTCAAGAGCAACAATCATACGTAGGGAGATTTATGGGATTAAACAAAAGGATGGAGAGAGCCTTTTTTACTATTAGGAGAGGTTTAAAAGGTTGTGTGCAGCCTGCCCATAACATGGGATGTCCAGACAATCTCTTCTATAATACTTCTATGGAGGAATGGTGGACATGGAAAGGAAGATAGTTGATGCAGCAAGTGGAGGAGCTCTCGTTAACAAGACCCTAGCTCAAGCTAGAGATATCATATCAACCATGGCAGCAAATTCACAATAGTTTGGACAAATCGAAAAACCTTCAAGGAAGCTCTACTAGGTAAGTGATTCTTCCATTGAGACTAAACTTAATGAACTAACTTCTTTGGTTAAAACTTTGGTTGCAGGGCATAACAAACGTGCGAGCGTTTGTGAGGTGTGCACTTCTTATGACCACCCGACCGATATGTGTCCATCATAGCAAGATGATCAAGAGCAAGTTGATGCCATGAGAGGTTATCCTGGACAGCCCCGACGACCAATGGATCCATTTTTCAACACTTTCAGTGAAGGTTGGAAAAATCACCCCAATCTCAGCTACGGGAATAAGAACCAAAATTTCCAAAGTTTTCAGCAAGCTAAACCACCTCCCTAACAAGTCTCTTCTTCAAGAGAGTCTCTAGAAGATATCGTTAAGTTGCTTGCCACATTTTAGCGACAATCAATGATAGAGATGCAAGGATTTAAGTAAGACATGCAAGAATTTCAGCGAGAAATGAGGAAAGGCATGCAAAATATGGAGAGCCAAATCAACCAGCTTGCTTCTTCTTTGAGCAAATTGGAGACACAAGGAAAGCTTCCATTTCAAACTGTTGTTAACCCTAATGAGAATGTAAGTGCCATCACTTTACAAAGCGGAAAGGAGCTAGACACACCAACCATAAAAAGGGATAGCAGTGGGTCGAAGAAAGAAGTTGAAAAAGAGGTGGAAATTCAGTAAAAAGAGGTTTCCAACTAGGCTGAAGTGCAACAGCCCCAAACATTTGTAATTGAACCCCTTTTTCCTGAGAGATTAGGAAGGACAAGAAGAGAGAAAGAAGAGAAAGACATATTGGAGACTTTCCACAAGGTAGAGGTAAATATTCCCTTATTTGATGCCATAAAGCAAATACCTCGTATGCAAAGTTTCTTAAGAAACTTTGTACCAGTAAGAGGAAGACAGATAGTGTGGAGAAAGTGGTGATGATGAAAAATTGTTCAGCCATGATTCAAAGAAAGCTTCCACAAAAATGCAAAGATCGAGGTATGTTTGTTATTCCTTGTAAAATTGGCAATGTAGGGATTAAGAGAGCTATGTGTGATTTGGGTGCATCTATACATGTCATGCCATTGTCTATTTATACATCCTTCAAGGGCAACCCCTTGAAGGAGACGCGCATTATAATTCAATTGGTGGGCAAGTCTATAGTTTACCATGTGGGGCTGTTTGAAGATGTCTTGGCTCAAGTAGGTGAGTTTATAATTCAATTCGCACCGCAAGGACAAAACTTGATGCTTATGACGGAACATTAACAATGGAGTTTGATGGTGAGGTAGTTAAGTTTAATGTTTATGAGGATATGAAATATCCTTGAGATGTGTCTAGTGTTTGTGGTATTGAAGTTATTGATTCTTTAGTTCAAAAAGTGTTTGAATTAGATGCTACTGATGATTTTAATTTAGTGCTTTGCAGGAATTTAAATTCGGTCAGCATTAAGGAGCATAAGGAAAATTTTCTAATTGATGAGTGTCTGCAGGAAATTTCAGAAAAGATGGATGCAGACCAACTGCTACATGCTCGCCCTAGCCGAGTTAAATTACCTTGTACTCATGAGAAGCTTTTACCTTCTGTTTTGTAGGCCCCCAAGCTGGAATTGAAGTCGTTGCCCGGTCATTTAAAATATGCATATTTGGGAGATGGAGATACATTACTCATAATTATCTCCGACAAGCTTAGCAAAATCGAAGAAGAAAAGACAATTCAGCAAATTAGGAAGTATATAGAGGCTATCTAGTGGACAATAGCCGATATTAAAGGATTGAGTCCATCGACTTGTATGCATAAGATTCTATTGGAGGAGGGCAGCAAACCCAGCAGAGAAGCTCAAAGGCGTTAAATCCGCTATGATGGAGGTTGTCAAGAAAGAATTAAAACTATTGGATGCCAGAATCATATATCTGATTTCCGATAGTAAGTGGGTGAGTCCAGTGCAAGTTGTACCCAAGAAGACAGGGATTATTGTTATTGAGAATGATCAAGGAGAGCTAGTACCAATAAGAGTTCATAATGGGTGGAGAGTTTGTATAGACTATAGGAAGTTAAATGCAGCTACTAGAAAAGACCACTTTCCACTCCCTTTTATTGATCAAATGTTGGAAAAATTAGTTAGACATTCTCACTATTGTTGTCTTGATGGTTTTTCAGGTTTCTTTCAGATTTCGGTGGCACCCAAGGACCAAGAGAAGATGACTTTCACTTGCCCTTTCGGCACTTTTGTATATCGGCAAATGCCATTCGGGCTTTGCAACGCTCCAGCCACCTTCCAGAGATGTATGGTTAGTATATTTTCAGATTATGTGAAGGATATCATAGAGGTATTCATGGATGACTTTACCGTTTATGGTAATACTTTTGATGAATGCTTAACTAACCTTACAAAAGTGCTAGAAAGGTGTATAGAGTCAAATCTTGTCCTAAATTATGAGAAATGTCATTTCATGGTGGATCAAAGTTTGATTCTAGGTCATATTATCTCATCTATAGGTATTGAGGTTGATAAAGATAAAATTGATGTGATTAAATCCTTATCGTGTCCCACTAGTGTAAGGGAAATTAGCTCTCTTCTTGGCCATGCAGGTTTTTACAGGCAGTTTATTAAGGATTTCTCGAAGATTGCTCAACCACTTTTGCAAAAAAATGTACGTTTTATGTTTGATGAAGAGTGTAAGGAAGCTTTTAATAGGCTGAAAGAGGAGCTGATTTCTGCACCAATAGTTCAACCGCCAAATTGGAATCATCCTTTTGAGATTATGTGTGATGCGAGCAACTATGCCGTTCGAGTTATTCTTGGACAGTGAATTGACAAGAATCCTCATGTCATATATTATGCCTCGAAGATATTGGACAACACACAATGCAACTACTCCACCACGGAGAAAGAACTTTTGTCGATTATTTTTGCTTTGGAGAAATTCAGGTCGTACTTGTTGGGAACTAAGGTAATAATTTTTTCTGATCATACAGCCTTGAAATATTTGCTCAAGAAAAAGGAGTCAAAGCCTTAATTGATTCGTTGGATTCTTTTGCTTCAAGAGTTTAATATGGAGATAAGGGATAAAAAGGGGTTTGAGAATCTAGTGGCTGATCATCTTAGCTGGTTGATATTGAATGAGAAATTGTCACCATTGGACGATGATTTCCCAGATGAGCAACTTCTTGGTTTACAAAGCATTACTCCATGGTATGCTGATATAGTGAATTATTTGGTTGTGGGTACCTTGCTAGACAATCTGACTAGAAGTGAGAAAGAGAAAATCAAGAGGGATGCCAAATACTATGTCTGGGATGACCTTGACTTGTGGAAGTTTTGCTCTGACCAGATTATTAGAAGGTGCGTGATGAAAGTGGAAAGTCCATCCATACTGCAGTTCTGCCATTCTGCAGCATGCAGAGGACATTTTGGTCCTTAGAGAACAGCTCGCAAAGTGTTGGAATGCGGCCTATTTTGGTCGACATTGTTCAAAGATTCATACAGGTTTTGTAAGTCTTGTTCAAATTGCCAGAAAACGGGTAGCTTGGGTCGTAAAGATCAAATGCCTATTACTTATATTTTGGTATGTGAGATATTTGACGTGTGGGGCATTGATTTCATGGGACTGTTTTCGTCATCTTTTTGGAAACACATACATATTGCTGGCAGTGGATTATGTTTCCAAGTGGGTGGAAGCTAAGGCCACCCGGATTGATGACGAGAAGACAGTGGTGAATTTTGTGAAGAGTCACATTTTTGCTAGGTTTGGGATTTCGAGGGCAATTATTAGTGATCAAGGTACCCATTTCTGCAATAAGGTTATGGAGAGTCTCCTTAAGAAATACGGCGTTACACATCGTATCTCCATGGCCTACCATCCACAAACGAGTGGACAAGCTGAAATTTCAAATAAAGAAGTGAAGTTTATACTTGAGAAGAATGTGAATCCTAGCAGAAAGGATTGGATTACTAAGCTAGAGGATGCTCTATGGGCTTATAGAACAGCGTATAAGACTCCAATTGGGATGTTGCCATATCGCTTAGTATACGGTAAACCATGCCATTTACCAGTTGAAATAGAGCATCGAACATTTTGAGTAATTAAGCATTGTAACATGAAGTTTGAGGCAGCTGGAGAGCAAAGGAAATTGCAATTGTAAGAGCTGGAAGAAATTCGAAATAAGGCCTATGAAAGTGCAAGAATCTACAAAGAGAAGACTAAAGCTTTCCGTGATGGCATGATATCCAGGAAAAAATTTGAAATTGGTCAAAAAGTTTTACTTTTCAGTTCTAGATTACAATTATTTCCTGGCAAATTAAGGTCCAGATGGATGGGCTCTTTTGTTGTTACTAACGTTTATGCTCATGGTGCAGTGGAGATACAAAGTCTTGAAACCAATAAAATTTTCAAGGTCAATGGGCATTGATTGAAACCATTCTATGAGAATTTTGAGGTTGCTAGTACAAAGAATGTAGAGCTTGAAGACCTGAACGAGTTTGTTTAGAGACTTAGGAACGTCGAGCCTAAGACGTTAAACAAGGGTGCTTCCTAGGAGGCAACCCAGCTAGGCTCGACCGAGCCTAATGTGTTTTCTATTTTTTTTTAAACAGTGTCATCTCCTTTCTATGTTGATTCAGAGAATTTTAAGTGAAAAGAGGTTAAAACATGGTCTTTAATAGTGGAATGTTTTTATGGGCAGTAAAAAGCTCTTTTAAATTTATTTACTAAGTGTTAATGGGTGTGAGTTTGAATAAGAGTTTTTACTTTATTTTATTTTTACCACCAATGTGTTTTATTTTTATTTCTACTCTACTTATATTTAGTTTATATTTTTTTTACAGCTGAGTAAAAGGAAAAATAACCTCTCCTCCTTTCCTCTCAAGTGACGACCAACTCTCTCTTCACCTAGGGTTCACGACCAAGCAACGTGCAGCACTCCCAGCCACCACCACCAAACCATCTGAAGTCGTTTTCATACACCACTGCTCCACCACACATTCGCCTCCACCCTAACATTCACCAGCTTCTTCGATTCACAGTTCAGGCCGCCATCACCCCTCCCTTTCCTATCGCCAATTCACTCCACCTTCCTTCTACTTCACCACCACTGCTTCACAATTTGAACTACTACCTCCTTCAATTCTACAACCAACGCCTCCCATTCCAAAACCCCAAAATCACCTCACACCAACCAACACACCACCATTCAAAGCCACCATCTTTGATTTGGTTCCTCTACTCACCTCCATCTTCTACTTCACCGCTGGCCAGACCATCAAATTTGCTCATCTAAAATCGATCTCCCTTCCTTCTTCTCCACCAATAAAACTTTCAAAACCCACATCAGCCAAAGAAACCCCCAAATCGTGACCTCACCAGAAAATCGCCATTCAACTCCAAAAGGGATCTCTTCTGTTGTTCCATTTGGAGTGGTGAACTTCAGAACTTCAGGTCAGTACCCATCCATTGAGATTTGTGATTTAGTTAAAAACTCTGTGGCACACTCAAAGGGACAAGTGTGAGTTATCTCCGCTCTAGTCTTTGTTATTTCCATGATACATTGATGTTATTAGAAATTAAATGTTAAGAATTCTGCAGTGAGTATTTCTTTTCTTTAGGCTTTATGCAAGTAACAAGTATTGATTGGATTTTGATAATATTTTTGTGCTTACTTATATAGTAAATAGCTTGTTTGCTTGTTTTGTTACCTTGAGTTTTGTTATTGGATTCTCTTGCAGGTAATCATTTCAATGATTTTGTCAAATGGCTTGAACCAGAACTACCCCTAACCCACCACCTATTAAACTGGCCCATAGACAACCACCACAACAACATAAACCTGAAACTTCTCCCATAGATACACCAACAACCTCCCGACCAAACACTAGATGAATGAAAAGGAGAGTGACACGACCACCACCATCACCTAGAGCCCGTGAATATTAGAATTTTGAGGTTCGAAAAGCCTATTTTCTCAGACTGCACACAGTCCGGTCAATTTGTTACTAGAAAACCGGCCATTGCAATTAATAAGGATTTTTATATTATAAAATTTAAAATTAAGATATTTTTATGTTATATTTTAAAATTTTAAAATTTAAAAATTATACTGTTACAAACTTCAAGATTAAAATATTATGTATAATTTACCCTTAAAATAATATACAAAACGACATAATTAAAAATATATTAAAATAATACATGTAATAAACGTGAAGTATGTGACTTAAAAGTTGAAACCTAGGCTCTCAAATATTCACCTGCCGCCTCTCCTTCCTAAAAGAACGCCTCCACCAGACGCTCCGGCCCACTCCTGCAGCTCCAGCAAACCAAACGCTCCACCGGCCACCTGCAGCTCGCACGCAGGTCAAAGGACAATTTCCACCAGCCACGCTATCAGCCTCAACGCTAGCTCCAGCCAGTCTCAGGTTGCATTCAGGTCGCCGCAGCTCCAGCCCCAACGCATGCAGGTCGCAGCTCCTGTCTCAGCCACGCCGGAACACAGCTCCAGCCAGTCTAACGCACGCCGGGATACATCTCCAGCAGTCCAGCGCTTTGCACGCAGGTCACAGGTCAGTGGGTATTTAACTACCTATGCTAGCTAGCTTTCGTTTTATTTTTATTTATTTTGTATCAGATTTTTCTTAGTAAAATTGTCTCCTTTACTTAGGCACTTGTTCACTTGATTATCAGTATCAGATTTTTCTCAGATTAAATTTGACATCTCAGTATTAGATTTTTCTCAGCATTACTTAAAAACTATAGGTTCTGTAGGAGATTTCTAGTTTTCATTCTTGCTGATACAGTGGAACGGATTCTAGAGAAGGACATGGTATTTGATGTATAAATATATTTTTACAATTTTTTGGTATAACTTATCTCAAGTTGCTATTTGGAGGATGTGGATTGAAGTATGAATCTTTTCCCAAATTTTTGTATGTGATTATAAATTATTGTTATTATATGATATATATTTCTAATTATAATACAATGAGGGTAATTACAAATGGATTGCTTTGAGTTTGGACAGGTTTGGGTATTATGTGGGTAAACGGGTAATTGATGTATTAACTTGTTCGGATTTGGATACCTACATTTCCAGGGTACCCTACCTGGTATAATTTGTAGTTCTGGTTTTAGTATTTTGATTCATTTATTCAATTTTATGATTGAATTTCGTTTAAAATAGGTAGAATAATCGGGTTTGGGTATTATGCGGATAATGCTAATGGATTTGGATGGGTATGGGTAGTTAAATATAGTTAAATCTAATTTCTAAATGGGTTTGGGTCCTAAATATGTTAACGGGTTCGGATTTGGATAACCACGTTTTGGCAGGTACCCTACCAGGTATCATTGCTATTTCCTGCTGCCAACTAAATCCAGCTCTCCATCTCTGCTGAAAATTGGAAAGCCTTTGAATATATAGTTAAAGTACAATATAATACAAATGGCTGAAGCTCAGCATTTACTCCAGCAAAGGGAATGTAGAATTGTGCGCATTTATGAACTTCGCCTCCTCCGCTGCACCATTGCTCCTCCGCTGACCACACCTTCACCATCCTCCGATTGTAGTCATCCCAAGGATGATAACAATATTCATAATCTCCACTCACTTATCAATGAATTGCTCAGTTTAATCGAGACTGGAAACTATCTCCAAGCTCTCTTTTCTGATGCAGCTAAACTCTTAACTCAGTTCCCCAACTTGCCTGACTGCTGTTCTGCCGAGCTTGTGTACACTGAATTGCTGGAGCATGTGGTTCGCTTTATAACAAACAACAACGTCGATGTTAACGATGAGGAAAGGGCCTGCAGGGTTATTCTGGTCTTGTGTGTTGCTGTTGCTGCCATTTTCTTCTTCACTCAGTGCAACATTACCGGGTCTGTGTTTTTTTTCTTTTTCTTTTATTTTGTGTTTGGAAATTTGGATATTCTTTATTGTTATCCTATTCAATTGGGTTTGATGGCTTTCACTATTAATGTTTTTCTACTGCATGTTATTTGAATTTGGAAATTCAGACCAATAAATGAGATTCCTAGATGCCCTCATCCATTCAAAGTGCCAGAAGGTGGAGAGTTTGGGGAATGGGAGGATTGGGCACGCAATCAGCTTATGTCTGGTGGCTGTCACTTGTTGGGAAAGTTATCGAATCTTCAGGTACTGTTCTTAAACAAGAATATATATTCACTTTGTCTTATGATTTCTGTCATGGTGAATTTGTTTGTATAAGGGGCTTGTAGTGCATGGCTGGTTTTGTTCTTGGCTTTATTTGGTTTATACCAATTACTTCTTTATTTTCTAGTTTATAGTTTTTGCTAAAATGTTGGTCATGAGGACAAAAGACTTGCTATTTGAAGGAACAGTGTCTTCCATATATGGAATCAAAAGCATTTCATGGTGGCTCTCCAGGATCTTACTTGTTCAACAGAGAATTTTAGATGAGCAATCTTCCGAGTTGTTTGATCTATTGCAAGTGAATATGGGCGAAACTCTACATCATTTTGGCACTTTTGAGAAAGTAACAAATTACTGGGGTGCCAATTTGCATGATGAAGAAGCTTCTAGTATTGTATCAATGGCCCATTTGGAAGCAGGAATAATGGAATATGCCTATGGACGGGTTGATTCATGCAGGTACTCATAACCTCTTGCACTGAGAGGACTTATTTAAAGTTAAATGTTGGCCATTTTTAGGGAGTCTGATGAATCTGTTCTTCTTTATACTGCTTGTGTTTGTCTTAATTTTTATTTATACTTTACATTTTTTGGTATGATTTTTCGATCTGCATGTTATAATGTTGTGATGCATAGTCATTGTTGATGGTAGATAATACATTACAGGATACAAGCTTCTAATTTCCGTTTACTGATCAGATGTTTAATTTTTTGTGTTTTATTAGGCCATGCATATTTTAAGTAAAGAGGTTGTTCCTTTCTAAAGAAATTATAGTGCATTTATAGGAAGAAAGGGACTAAGGCTTTGTTGTTGTTGTTGTTGTTGAGAACCTGAGTTGCTGCCTCAAACAGCTTTTTGGGTGGCCGCACCTTCATTTCCTGAGTCAGAAATTGCCTCTTTGAGGTCGCTTCATACTTCATAACTCTTCATGAAGAAACTAGACCATAACAAGGCTAGATCAACTTGTGGGAAGTATTCTTGGATGCAATTGAATGCTTGCAAATTGCAAATAAAATTATTGGATTAGATATTATTCAACTGAATATTATACCAGTTTCTTTTTGCTTCAATATATCAAGCCTTTTTGATTCTTTGAATGCCTTTTATTCTCTTTTCTTTTATTTAGAAAAATTCTATTTATTTGTGCTTGCAACATAGGAGGTCCTTCATGGAGAGAAGGATCACATGCATGGTTATTGTTAAGAAAATAGGCCTGGGCCTAACACACTCCAAAAGCTAGCTTATGAGAGGAGGATTGCCCAAGGCTTTATAAGTAGTATATATTTCTCCTACCTAACCAGTGTGAGATTTATATTCTCAACACTCCTCATGCCCAGACCGACTGGAGCATGAAACACAAATGGGAGGCCCAACATCGAATCGGAGGCTTTGATACCGTGTTAAGAAAACATGCTTGGGCCTAACACATCCCAAAAGCTAGCTTATGAGGAAAGGATTGCCCAAGGCTTTATAAGTAGTATATATTTCTCCTACCTATCCAATGTGGGATTTATATTCTCAACAATTATCATCTTTCAAGCTCATTCCTTTCAATTGTTATTATAAGGATCCCATTTTCAATTAATGTGCATGAGTGAAAGACTGAATGTTTTTGCTCTTGAATTTCCAGTCTTCTAGTAGTTGTTTAGTGTAGTAAGCTTTATTTGTTTTAATTTTCAATCTGAAACTTATTGTTGTGTCAGGCTACATTTTGGATCAGCTGAAGCATCAGCTGGGCTTCAACTTTCTGTCATGGGGGTTCTTGGCTACCGTACTGTACATCAGGTTAATATTTATAACTTCCTTCTTATCATCATCATTATCATTAAGGACTATCATGATTATGAGAAAAACATTTGATTGATTTGCAAAATAAATGGCTTGGTTATTGCTTGTATGAAGCAATGTTTTATGCTTTATAGACTGGATGCCATATGTATTGTGTATCTTCCTTCTCAAACACGGTCTCTTACATATACTTTAAACACAAATGAATGAATTGTTTCCCTTTGAGGATTTGTCTCAGTGGATATAGGGTTTGGTAGCCAGACCATGCATATTCTTCTCTTGTTGTTTTCTCCATTCTTTTTTGTTCTAAATTTGAACAATTATTATTGCTACTGCTACTATTAAAAATCCATAGGAATTTATGGCTTATGCTCACAACTATGATCACTGATGGAATACAGGCAGAGCCAAAGGCTCAAAGGGTACTGCTTGTCAATAGGAGCTCATCAAGTAATGGTGTTAATGTTACCGATCGTGATTCCACAGTTAATGATGATACTTTGCAGCTGCACCAGCATGAATCCTCCGACATCCTTATAACACCAAATTTGATAGAGAATGGCGATGAATCTGAAACTAGTACACAATGCAATAAAAAAAGCAGCGTGGGAAGTGCTGCCCCTTTAACAGCAATCCAACAGGCAGTGATTTTGGCACAGTGCCTTTTGATTGAGAAGAGCACTAGACAAGATGAATTGCAAAGTGAGTTGCTTGTATATGCATCTGATCTCTGAACTGAATCCTTTTAAACTATGACTTTTGCTTGATTCCGTTTTATTTGCTACTAGAAAACATGGGATTGTTTATTCAAGTAATGCATAATCAGATTTAATTACTGTTTCATTTGAGTGAGACAAAAGTATTCAATGTACTTGCTATTTCTTTTTAGATTTTTTTTTATATTGTGGTTAATGTTTTATAATAGAACATTGGAATCCTATCAGTATAGAAAGGGAGCTCATACACATGTCAAAGAACTTACATATCTCAAGATTTTGAGACAAGACTTCTTTTAGCAGTCTCTTTTGTTTAGTAGTTCTAATGAGTTAATGAAAATAGCTCTTTAAGCATATTCACATGGATCATTGACATTGTGGGATTTATTCATGTGACTAAGAATCTTGTGCATGTTCAAGCATTTTTTATTTCAAAACTAAGTATGCATCAAGAGGCTTTTTGTCTCTGTACTGATTAACTTTTGTGCCAGCAAGTTTCACTTCCACACGTTTTTACTTAATGATGTGGCTTGGCTGCTTTGGAATAGACTTCTTAACGTTTTTAGGAGACTTGGGTTTGGTTCTCCACATTGGAGATGTTTGTTGGTTAATAATTTTGAGGATTTGGTATTAGAAGTGATAGAAAAGGATAATGCTTCCAGTTTTAAGTGCCAAGTTCTTCCTTTTAAACTGTTGTGTGTTGAAATTCTATGGGTAAATTATACCGTTCAACCCTCAACTTGTACTATGGTTTGATGTCAGTCCCTCACTTTAAAATTGTTACCAAAAAATCCCTCAACTTTAAAATATGCTCATGAAAAATCACTCTTGCTAGAATTCATCCAAATCTCTAACGAAATATAAACGTGGCATGCCTATGTCCATTGCTTTAAGAAAAAGTGAAAAATAATGGTATTTTTCTTCCTGTTAATTTGATCTGTTATAGAAATTGTGTTTTGCAATTAGATTAGAGATGTTTTTCTGTAGATTTTGGGGTAAAATAAGCTTAGGTGTCGTTATTTTTCACTTTTTCCTAAAACAATGGACACATAGACATGCTACGTTTGTATTTCGCTGGAAATTTGGATGGATTTTGGCTGAAGGGATTTTTTAAGAGCATATTTCAAAGCTGAGAGATTTTTTTGTAACAAATTTAAGTTGAGGGACTGACATGAAACATTAGTATAAGTTGGAGTACAAATAATATAAATTACTGAACTTCTACTTAATGGCATCTTTTTAGAGGAATTTCTTCAAGTTTCGTGCGAAATGAATAGAGAAAATTCCTTGTTCCTTTTCTATGTTTGTTTTTTTTTTGTCAAAATTTGTTTCCACGTGTGACAATGAAGAGCAAAATAATAATTAGCTTTAGAATCTTGAGTATCAAATTTTGTATTTAGCTCTTTATCAAGAGCTGAAAAGTTAAATATGGTTTGTGTGCCTTCTTAAACTTAAGGTTTTACTTTCTTGTCACTTGTCCTATTGTATTGAATAGTAAACTAATAGTTTTTTTTTTGGATGCAACAGTATACTAGAACCTTCTTTAGTTTTCACATGGTGGTGTTTGGCTGCCTTATTATTTTATGTGCTAGGTTTGAGTTATGGTTTCTTAAGTTTTTGAGCTTGCATGGATTAACAAGCTCCTTGTGCAGGCATTTGTATGGTGTTTTTGTGATATATGGACTTTGTCTATGCACTTGAGATGCAATTGGATGTTGAATTTTTAGATTTGTGCATTGTCTCGACAACTAGTTATGTAAAGATTTGTTATTGAGTCCTTACACATTTTATTTTTTGTTGTGTAATATGGTATCAGGATGGGATATGGCTCCATTCATAGAGGCAATAGATTCTCAATCATCATCATTATTTATAGTAAGTATCCTGACATTAGCCTCCTAAAATGAAAACTGTTGAATGATCATAGTTACTTAGAAGTAATAAATTTGGAATATCATATTATTCTACATTCTACTTCAAAGATATGGGTTTCTCGTAGGAATAAGAAGTGAACAGTTCTAATCGAAAAACTAGGCAGAACCAATTTTATTTTGATGTGAATGGGAATTTGGGAGAAAGGGAAGGGAAGGGATGGGAAATGAGGAATGGTGTTATGTATAAGGAGCTTCTCTGCTGCTGGCGTGCAAAACAAAAGGCTAAAATACAAGTAAATACACTGCTTTGCTGTTTAAAGCACAAAAAAGGAAAAAAAAAAATTTAACAGAGGTGTCACCTCCAGCACTTCAAACTGTCGGGCATTCAACTCCTGCCAACCAGGTCTGTGTCATCCATGCAAGGAGAGGAGAGGTGAGGTGAAGCATGCCTTTTGGCGCCTTTACAAACATTGCTAGATGCCTTTGGTGCTAGAAATTGTAGAAAGTCAAGAACAAGAAACAACAACAACAACAACAAGCCTTAGTCCCAAACAAGTTTGGGGTCGGCTGTATGGATCCTCTAACAAGAAAGTCGAGAACAAGAAAGTCAAGAACAAGAAACAGAAGGAAAATTGCAAAAGTATTGCTTGATTATTGCCTCAAGCTCTATGATTATATACAAATTGAGAATCAATATATAAATTAGGAAATGCAATATTACAGCTGATAATCTCTATAATAATATCCCAGTATTCACTCATATGTCAGAGTTCAGATGCAAATGACTAGCATTTGGCAGAGATTTTTGCCTTTCTCACTGTTATCAGGTTAAGTGTATCTATATCTGTATTATTGTGGAACACAGTTATTGAATATGATTGTTGCTTTTCAAGTATTGAAGTTGTGTTTCTTGCCTCTTTTGTTTGATCCTTTTAATATGAAAGTATTATTTTTATTTATTTATTTTTTATTAACATTGATGTTTTGTTCTTCTAGCTAAGATATTTATGCAACTTCTTGCGTATCCGTTGGGAGTCGACTCGTAGCCATACAAAGGAGCGTGCTTTAGGAATGATAGAGAAATTGGTATGTGTGGCATCTACTTCTATGATTGGCCAATCTTCTTTAACTTACCATATTGTTTTGGATTCATACCCTGTTTCTGCTGATTTTAAAATGCTTTTTCATCAGGATACCATCTATATCTTTCATTGCTTTAAGTTTATTTAGCCATTTGGACAAGTTCGTGTTTGTGTTTACAAAATAATCCTCAGGAAAAGAAATGCAGTAAAGATGAATAAAGCTTGGTATGTTAGTCACTGACATCTTTCACAGGCTTTTTAGGATAATTAGTCAACAAAGGAATTTTGGTTATCTATTATTTTCTTATCAGTTGTTATGTTCTTTATAGTTGGAGTTTCTGTTATTAGTTCTGTTTACTAGCTATACTGGTCTTAAGGAATTAGAAAAAAACCCTTAGCTTACATATCTTTAGTGGATTAACTCGTCTTGGGTGTTTCTGTTTCCATATTTTTTTTTCCTACAGCTTGATATTTAAGTTCATTTTTATTTTTGTTTCTAACTAGCCTCGTAATTATGAGAATCAATTGACACTCAATAGTACTTCAAAGATCTCCCTTCTTAATCTTCATATGGATTAATGCCTTTGCATCTATCAGTTATCCAAAATTTGTTGCTTTTGCATACCAGTTCTCTTTATCTTTCTTTACCCTGAACTGTCTTGATAAAATAACTTCGTTTAATTCTAATTTGGCAACCCTGGTATTTTTGGTAGTTTTGTTAAAATATCCATAATGAAGTCATGTTGTTTTAATGGTCTCTTTGATCCTCTAGGTGGTGTAACAAAATAGTTTTGCTATTTCTCTATAAACACACAAATATACAATGTTAGGCATTTGCAGTTCATGTAGTTTTAATTTGATAATTCTTATAGCTTTGTAGTTAACAAATTCATATTGTAGAAGATTAGTTCAATTTAAAAAATATCGTTCTCTAATCTCCCATGGGAGAAAGTTGTTCTATTGGCGTCTTTATGTGTTACTGCTTTTAAGGCTTCTAGAAGAGTGTCCCTAGTGTTAGGTCCCAAATTGCAGATCGTGTCATGGGGCGATGGATAAAGAAAGAGCTCGTTGGAGGGAGCTCGTAACACCTCAGATTCATTGAGAGTCTTAGATCTCGTAATTTTGATTCTAAAATTGTGCTTGCGTTTATTAATAAATTCTTTTCTCTATATATATGATTACAAAAGAGTCCTATCATATAACTAATTCTAATCCTAATCCTAATAGAAATTGTAACTAATATTCTTACAAGCAAAACTAAATTAAAATTCCTACTCTTTTGTTCTACTCCTATGGCAATTAAGGAGTCCTAATAATAGAAACACGATTGGAAATTTTCTGCAATCCCAAGTCTATCTGACATACATTAGGTGTCATGAACATAAATGGAGAACATTATTGTACTTGTCTTGCTATTTTTCCCAGTTATATTTTACTTGTTACCCTTCTGATTTATTTTGTTTTCAGAACAATCTATTTAACATGAGTAACAAGACAGAGTTGAATGTAAATCTACATATCCAACCCAGTTTATTCTGGAGCTGATACTTGGTTAAGCTGAGTACATGAAATGTGAAGAAACACTACCACAATAGGTGTATTTACATTCAATAATCAATTATTACATGTACATAGGTATTTATACACTAAAATCTTAGTCAGTCATGGCAGATTATATAGCTTTAATCCAGGGATAGAGCCTTAAATTCAAATCCCTAGATTTAATCTCTGAGAATCAAGTTTAATTCCTGAGAAGTGATTCATTCCTTTCTCATCAATACTCCCCCTCAAGCTTGTTCTGAACAGATCGTTCATTCCAAGCTTGCTAACAAGTATACTGAACTGAGGATCAATTAGTCCCTTAGTAAGTATATCAGCAGTTTGCTGCGTTGTAGGTATGTAGGGAATACAAATCAGCCCATCTTCTATCTTCTCCCTTACGAAATGTTTATCTACCTCAATGTGTTTAGTTTTGTCATGCAAGACTGTGTTATGTGCAATTGAGACTGCTGCCTTATTATCACAAAAAAGCTTCATAGGAGCAGCTGTGGATACTTCTAGTTCTTCCAAAACACGTTTAATCCAAATTGTTTCACAAATTCCTTGTGCTAGAGCTCTGAACTCAACCTCTGCAGCACTACTCCTTGCTATAACATTTTGTTTCTTGCTTCTCCAAGTGACTAGATTACCACCTACAAACGCACAATATCTAGAAATGGATCTTCTGTCAGTCTTATCTCCTTCCTAGTTTGCATCAGTGTAGACTTCTTCTTTAATGACAAGATTTCCTCCTCATCATCTCCTGTCAAACAATGTTATCCACGTAAACTATTAATATAGCCTGTTTCCCAGTAGCAGACCTTCTATAGAACATCGTATGATCTATTTTACTCTTTTGGTAGCCAAAACTCGTTATTGCTTTACCAAACTTTCCAAACCAAGCCCTTGGGGACTGCTTGAGGCCATATAACGACTTCCTGAGCCTACAGACTTTGCTCAATCCGAATTTCTCCTCAAAACCTGGTGGTATCTGCATATAAACATGTTCCTCCAAATCCCCATTCAGAAACGCATTCTTCACATCTAGCTGGTGTAACTTCCAGTCAAGGTTCACTGCAAGAGAGAGCAGAATTCTAATAGTGTTAATTTTTAGCAACAGGAGCAAAGGTCTCCTGATAATTAATCCCATAAGTTTGAGTGAAACCCTTGGCTACAAGTCTAGCCTTCCTCCTTGCAATGCTACTATCTGTATTGAATTTCACAGTGAAGTCCCACTTACACCCAACCAACTTCTGTCCTTTTGGTAGATTTACCAAGTTCCATGTCCTGTTTGCCTCTAGTGCATTTAATTCATCCATGACTACTAACGTCCAATCCTGGTCACCTAAAGCTTCTGAAATATGCTTGGGAACAAAGACATTAGTGACTCTAGATACAAAGGCTTTATGACTAGGAGATAGTTTAGCGTAGGACAAGTGTTTACCTAAGGGATGTTCAGTACATGACCTTTTTCCTTTTCTAATAGCTATAGGAAGGTAGTGTTCTGCAGACAACTCATCAGCACATATAGAGGGATTAGGAACATGTGAATCAGGAACCAGAACAGTAGAAGGGTTACCTGGAATGTGGACTTGGTCAGACTCTAGGAAATCGTTAGTGTAGGCAGGAGGAGGCACCTTGACCAGTCAAGCGAGGCGAGAGGGTGTCGCCTCGCCTCTTGCCTCGTGGGCGCCTCTGCAAGCATGTTGTGCACAGACATCAAAACTTGATTATGAATTAACCCTTCCCTCTTCCATGTTGAGGTTTAGTTTTACACATTTCACTAATGAAAAAACAACTATGGGGACCATTTTATGTGGTCACATATGATTAGATTTTTCCCTCTACCCTTATTTTCTTATTTGCTGGTTTAGTGTTGTTCACAGATGCTGTTTGGGCTGTTTCAGGTTGAGGGCATTTATAAACCTTCCATTGGTGTGGCTAAAAGGATTCCTCTTTCATATGTGGCTTATGTCCCTGCTATTCCATCCCTGCGGAAGTAAAATATTTCTGTCTTAAAAATGACTTTGTAATTTGCATTTGGCTGTTCTTAATGTATCTTAGTTTGTTCTAGTTGAGCATGTAATTAATTAAAATTCGTTTTAACTCTCTCTTTCTCTTATAATTTAGGGAATATGGTGAACTTTTATTGAGCTGTGGTTTGACAGGGGAGGCGATTAAAATTTTTGAGGGTTTAGAGTTGTGGGACAATTTAATATACTGTAACTGGTAAGATGTCTCTTGATAGCTGTTATTCACATGAACTTGTTCATTGTTTTGTATATATTTACACATATTTTATTCTTCGTTTCTGGGGTCATTTGGATCTCATTTGGTACTATATAATAAACCAGCTTACTGGGGAAAAAAGCAGCAGCTGTTGAACTCATCAAGACACGATTATCTGAAACACCTAGTGATCCAAGCCTATGGTATGTTAACCTCCTTCACTTCCTGCTTTTCTTTATCTTGCAGAATTTTCTGTAACTTGTTGTCTTTCTTCCTGCTTGTTCCTTTTTGTATGTCAAAGTAGCAATCAGAACATAAAAACGTCAACTATTTCTGATGGACATCTGCCAATATTTCTCAAATCATTCTTTTTTAGTAGATCTGACTGTTCTGAGATTGATAGCGGTGGTTTGTCCAATGCCCACATAGTTGTTTCTAACCGTTGATTTAAATGCTACGTAAAATAAGTCTTGTAAGGAGGATTGAACTTGTATTCTGAAGAAGTATTTGGGGGTGAGGGTGTTGTATTTATTTGTTTCTTGGCCAAATTAGGACGTTGAAAGATAAAATGTATTTGCAAGTCATCAGGTTACGTAAAATAAGTCTTGTGAGGAGGATTGAACTTGTATTCTGAAGAAGTATTTGGGGGTGAGGGTGTTGTATTTATTTTGTTTCTTAGCCAAATTAGGACGTTGAAAGATAAAATGTATTTGCAAGTCATCAGGTTGTAGCACATAATTAATTTTGTTTGAGCACACAATTTTCCTCGCAAAATGTTTTGCCTTTCTTTCCTCTTTGGTCTAATTTGTTCAGGTGGAGTTGTTTTATTTTTTAAAAAATGTGGTATGCAAAAATTAAGAGTGATGTTTTCTAGTTTAGGAGAATGTTAGTTGCATGATTAATGAACTAAGCTCTATTAATGAATGCATAATAAATTGTAAAATTAACTTTGGACGTTGCCTTCCCATTAAATAATTTCATTTTGATAGTGAAAAAAGGTCTCCGGGCTTCCATAATTTCAATTCAGTGAATGTTATTTGTGTAATATCAATCCTTCTTTAACAAAGTTTGACAATGATTCATTTCACACAATTTTTTTCTCTACATTTAATAGTAGTGGTCTGGGTAGCTTCACTTTTAGCATATATGTCACACTTGTCATTTACTTCTGTTATCTAGTATAACATATTCATAAGATGAGCGTGGCAGAAATGAGAATGTTAAGATGGATGTGTGGCCATACTAGATTAGATAAAATTAAGAATGAGCATATTCGGCAGAAAGTACAGGTAGCGGAGGTTGGTGATAAGGTGAAAGAAGGAAGACTTAGATGGTTTGGGCATGTTTTACAGAGACCTCCCAATGCGGCGGTTCGCAAGGGGGAGAACCTGATGGTTGATGGGGCTAAGAAAGGTCGAGGTAGACCTAGGACAATTTGGAAGGTAGTAATAGACAGGGATTTACGAGCCTTAAATATTGATACGGATTTAGTTAGTAATAGACTTGAATGGAGGCGTAAAATCCGAGTAATGGAAGGAGTGTGATTGGGATATTACCTGAGAGCTTATTCGTTAGAGGATTCATACAGCCGATCCCAGCTTGTTTGGGAATAAGGCTTTGTTGTTGTTGTTGTTGTTGTTGTAAACTTATAAGTAATAAAAATAAAATAATATCTTTTATTAATTTAAAATTATTAAAATATTTTTAATTCTTATATAATACTAAATTAAATTAAAAATTTTATTTTCTTTCACAAATATTTTTTGAATTTTAAAAAATTTAATTATAAACAATATATTTTTAATAAAAAATTATTATACAAAATGATAAATATATATAATATATGAAAAAAAAATTAATCTAATACTATCTAATTTTTTTAATTTGTATTTTATTTTAATAATAATTATTTATTAAAATTAAAATTTATATAAAATAGTATAAAATAATGAAAAATATAGAAATTAAATAGGTAAAGAAATAAAAAAAATCTAAACAATTTCAGTGTTCATCTTCTTCACATATTTATATATAAATTATTTGTTGAAACTTTTGAAAAAAGAAAAAAGAAAAAATTGCATTACAAAAATATAAAAATAGAGTAAAAGTGATTAGTAGAATATATTACCGACTATTTATGGACTACTTAAATTATTGATATATAAATTATCAATTATTTACCGAAACATCGTAGCTATATTTTTTATTTTTTATAGCAAAAAGAAAAATAAAAATATTTAAGTGATATATATATATATATATATATATATAATTATTTATTATTATTATTATTATTAAATTGGGAAAATCTTGAATTTTCAACTTTAATAGAATTAATTATTAAAAAATAATGGCCAGATTACAGGTAGCTGCAAATTTTATTAAGTATTACAGAGCAATTGCTATGGAGAAATAAACACAACAAGAGCATATCATTGGCTCTGGTTCTCTGGCTGCCACAAGAAAACAGCATCAGCGTTCTCATCACTACAATACAAGCAAGGATGCTGCTGAAACCCTTGTGTCTCCAACACCTTTCTAGCCATCATCAGCACCTCCCTGTTACTCATCAATTCATCTGAGTGGTCTTTCAACACCATCTGCACTGCATTGCTAAACGCTCCATAAGATTTTCCTCCACTCTCAACTGGGTTCATATCTGCTGAAGTCTCATTTGCTTGGCACCCACTTAACAGAATTCCATCATCAGGCATCAACAGTTCAAGA
>CAOGCB011382967.1:0-15280 GCA_948266635.1 Cnidoscolus chayamansa | reverse complement strand
GACCTATTTTTCAGTAATTTGGAAGAAAGAAAAGAGATTACAGGTTCAAATTGAGATAAATTTTAAATGATATGAAAGAGAAAGACAAATTATGTGTATTTTAAAATTTAGTTAGCATACACAATGTCATCAAATTATTGGAGAAGACTGGTTATTATAGGTCATATGTATTTTTTTGTTACAAAATTTTAAGTTCATATATTTTACTATAATTAAAGTTAATGTACTTTATTGTTAAAGTAGTTAAGTTTATGTATGATCACTGAAATTTATCCAAAAA
Organism: Cnidoscolus chayamansa; assembly: GCA_948266635.1. Lineage (NCBI taxonomy): Eukaryota > Viridiplantae > Streptophyta > Magnoliopsida > Malpighiales > Euphorbiaceae > Cnidoscolus > Cnidoscolus chayamansa. Next base: position 15,000 of record CAOGCB011382967.1, on the reverse strand, counting down.
CATGTATCCTGATAGGCATCAAACAAAAAACAATCTTCTTCCCTCGCATCAGGGATACATAACACGACAAATAAGCTACAAAATAGTACCTCTACATTATGTTTATCATTGGTGAAGCCATCGTGATTATGCCTTTTCTGATTGGTCACCATCTTTTCCTCTAGCTTCTTCACTGATTCCACATATTCCATCTGGCACTTCAGCCTCTCCTTCTGCAATATAATATGAAAACAAGGAAGTGTGAAAAAAAATATTATAGAAGTGGGAAAATTTGCTCCAATTGAATCTCATGTCAGGTTATAAAAATGGCGGTCAATGATCTAAACAGCCTCCTTCCTAATGCATTTCTTTTATTTCAAATGTTCTTTAAATATCCAAATTTAAAATAAACTGCCGAGCAAAAATATAATATCATTTTGGGATAATACGAGCAAAGAGCACCAGCCACAAGATTACAGTCAGCTACTAACATTTTGATGAGAAATGAATAAACATGCATGCAGATAAGCTATTAGAATTTTTACAAAACAAACTTTGCTCTTGGTCACAGGAAATCTCAAAATAATATAACTAACCTCTAAGGCTTCTGCAAAGCTCCTTTCAACCTCAGAAATCCGATTTTCTGCTTCTTGATTTATCCTTTCAACTTCATCATCAAAAGCTTTTTGCTGCCATTCATTCTCTGCAATGAGCTTGTCTACTTGTATTTCTAGCTTTCTAGATAAACCTTTGTAATCAAACTCTTCCTTTATTTTCAACATGTTTTCAACCTTCATAGCCTAAATACAAAAGAAGTAATAAATACAATCTGACTTTTATACCAACTGCAATGCCTAACAAAAATTTCCACATACATTCATCATAAGAACTCAAGGGCATACGTTAGAAGACTATACAGAATGGGTGGTCTTACCCTTTGGCCAAACAGTATAGTGCTTGTAGTCTCTCCTCGGTGGCGTGGTGATGGCCCAATGGTTATAATTAATGAAGTTCTTGCTGTGCCTGCAATATGATGAAATGTGAACTCCAGTTTCAGAATATGAGAAAAATGTGAAATCATAAGTGATAAACAAAATATTAATAATGACCTGCAATAAGAAATTACTAGCAGATACTGTGTTTCGCATTGACAAATTAGTTTTTAGTAAGATTAAAGATACAATTACACATATTTTGAACATTGATCTGAAAAAAGAAAAACTCATTCAGGCAGATCAAATTGAAGGCATAAGCGAAAGGCATCTCACCTCCAAATGAATCTTTGAGCAACCTAGTGTGCTTTGAATCGCGAACTGGCACATGAGCACTATTCTCTGCCAGTGCATTTATGCACTTCCCTAATGCACTAAGTGAGAGATTGATAGACTTAGCTTCTTCTAGCATATGCCCCTCACTTCCTAACAGAAGAAAAAAGCAAAAAAAAATGCTCACACAACCTGGAAATAGGAAAACTTTGATCAACAAATTCAATTCATGCCACAACGAATCTCTAAGCTTGTACAGTGAAATGCAAATAAAATGGAAAATTGATATTTGACAATAGTGCATATGTGAACTCCATAAGACACCCATTTCTCATAATAGTGGAAAATATCCACTTGTCATTGAAACAATAAAGAAGAAAGCAAATCAGGATGATATCTTCAATGTGAGCTTTCAAAAGGACCAAATATTTGCATACAACCATCCACATATACTTTTCTTACCGCTCACACAGGAATGCAGATATAAGAAACAAGTTCATGCGTTAAGGCAGGTCTTAAAAACCTGCATTTTAAGAACAGTACAGGCAACTTCAAAAAGTCATAAACTCTAATACACACCTGACTTGCTAACACGTTCTGAACCTGCCAGATCTACGAGAACCAGCTTGCTCTTCCGAACAAGTGGCTTCACAGGCTTGACCAAGTGAGAGGAACTATCGATTTCACTAAAAAAAGCATCTTCTCCTCCTGCAATTGACCTTCTACTATGAACCTGCACTAACAGAGTCAAACATACATCAAATAAGCTAGCACAGAGGGTAGACACATAAGCACTTAGAAAAAAAAAAGAGAGAGATTGAATTCCTTACCATTAGAATGGCATGACTATGAGAAGATTCAGTATTCAATTTTGTATTGGCAGCAATTCTATGAGCTTCTCCTAATCTCAAAAGCTCCACAAAACTCTGCCAATCCTGATTTCTTCAAGAGTTGCTCCAGGTAGAGAAACATCACCAGTTTTTGGATCCTCCACAATGGCAATATTATCATTAGCAGGATCAAGGAGGTCCTGTATGCTCTCCATGTAAAGCTATACATGTATGTTAAGAACAAAATTAGGCTGTTCTGAAGATTATTAGTTTTCCTCCCCCTCTTTATTTGAAAGCGAAAGAGGGTGTTAGCCAGGTTAAACCAAACAAGTATCTTGAGGGAAAAAGGTAATACAGCAACACAATCATCTTTTCCATAACTACAGGGTAAGAACCTGCAAGTATGAGACTGAGACAGAGTCAGACTCCAGATAAACATTTGCTAAAATTCCTCCATTGCACGAACCATGATCCCACGAGCTGATGTATCATCATCTCCCAGGTGTCCCACAGTAAAAGTTTTGCCAGTACCAGTCTGACCATAAGCCATCACAGTGCCATTGTAACCGTCCAGAACGCTCTAAAAAATTATTAAGAAAAGAGAGAATAAATTGTTTGCACATAATCTTTTAGAAGAACTACATAGGGCATTACTTCTATCACATATTAACAATAATATATATAATGAACATTGACATTAGTTCGCAACGAGAAACAAAGGGTACTATAATGTAACTAATATGTAAATGGCCATCAATAAATATGCCATTAGACCCTTACCAAGAAAATAAGAACTATACCAAAATAACAAACCTCTACAACAGGCTTAGCAACAACTTCATAGACACGCTTCTGGGATGCAAATTCAGTAAGCACCTCATCAAACTCAAACGTGTCTGAGTCCCAATTGTTTTTTCGTAGTTTCAACCTCTTAAGCTGAGACAAACGAAAAGCATGAAATGATAAAAGAGCACCGCAATCATAACCAAGCTAGCTCAAAATAAAATGCTTAGAACTATCATAAGAGCATGTAAAGACTGGAAAATGGAAACTAGGGAGACTGAAACCACCTCTGGCTGCAATTCCACACAATCAGCAAAATCAGCATCTGCGACCAATTCTTCCGCATTTCGCGGGCGCAATCTTACAGCTACTCGAACTCTTCCAGCTACTATCCCCAACCATTAAACTATCATATGCAAGTATTTACGAACCACTTGATACTCACCTTTCTCACATGAGAGAATGGCTACTTTAAGCTCGAATTAAAACAAAATAAATGAAAGCCCTAGGTAATCACATTATCGAAATAAACACGAATGGTAAGACAAATAAAGCAGTAGCTTGCAGATCGCATAGTTCGCTGCTCGCTACAGAAGAACAGCAAACTGTACATTTTATAGTGACAAATGTTGGAAAAGGAATAAACCTCCATCATCTCCGGCAGCGTTGGCGTTTGCGCTGAAGGCATTGCGACGGAGGAGGTGTCGTGAAGAGTGTAAGGGATGGAGTCTGGATTTAAAAGAGGATGACTTTGGAGTGCCATTTCTAAAAGCACTGGAAGCCATTGGCTTCTCTCTTCTTCTTCTTCTTCTTCCTTGCTAAAATTGCAAAAACCAACAGAATAACAGAGAGAGAGAGAATGATGGAGAAGAGTGCTAGATTTGGAACTTCATCTGCGTTTCGTTGGATTCCAAGTTCAAAACACTACTCATCATTACAAAGAGACAGAGACGGTCGCGGCAGACTTTGATTTTTACGATTTTTTTTTTTTATCTATTTTTCTATTACATATAATATAATACATTTTATTGTGATAAACTTGAGAAAAATGATAAACTGCAATCACATTGCCGTTACATATAAAATTATACTATAAAATTATTAATAAAAAAAAGAGTAAATATGTCAGATTTTTTATTCTTAATTTTAGTTTTACGTAATTAATTAATTATTCACAATTTAATAAAATTAAATTAAACCAAATTAAGTTCTAAACGGAACGGCGGTTTTGCCGTTTACATTCATTTGAATACTAAATTAGTGCAGTGTGGGGATGACAATTTTGCACAGAACGGAGGACATTTACGGTCGTCACAAGTCAATGTTGTTGATTATTTTTCATATAAATGCATTGCACTTAGCACTTAGAAGTTTTTCATATGAATTTTTTCAACCTGCATATAATTAAAATAAAGTCATTTTACATGGTTGAGAATAACAACATTAATTTTAGATTGATGGTAAGGATTTATTACAGAAACAGAATAATTACATATCCTTATAGACAAGCAAGTGGATCTTATCCCATCTAAAATTTATGAAACTAGATTTGGATACGCTAGGTTAAACAGAGAAAGATTACAAGAGCAATTAATAGATAAAAACGGTGATATTATAGTACGTGGTTAGTGTTGAGAGCCGGCAGATAAAGATGGTGATGGGATTTAGAGAATCTTTCTTGGAGCTGAAACAATAAGGATTGGTTCTCTCGGTGGAGAAGAAAAGCTTTCTCTCTTAGCTTCTCATTCTCTTCTATGATGCTTATGTTCTTCATGTACAGTTTCAAGTTCTTGATTTCCATCTTTTTCTTTACAAACGCCATCTTCTTCTCCTTTGCTTGTTTTAACCATCTTCTCCTCCTGCTATATAGCAGAATCAAACAACAATAAGTTTTACTTAATTAGAGAGAGAGAGACATGAGATGTATACTTAAGAAACTAATGAACCTGCTTATTATTGACCGGCGATGTGGAAGGTTGCTTCCTCTTGATGAGTTACGATCGTTAAAAGATACATGCAAGGGACTGCATGGGCTCAGTTGTGAAGAGTGGGTAGACATGTTTGCTTTGACTCTTGGAGTTTGAACCAAAGAAGAGAGAAGGGTTTGGATTGGGGATGCAGAGATGAAGCAAATTGCGTGGAAGCCATGAGAAAAATGGGAATCATATATAGATGAGATATATTGCATAGGAAAAGAAAAGAGGAGAGAGAGAGAGAGAGAGAGAGAGAGAGGAAGGGAGGGTGCTTTTCATAGTAATGATGGCAAAAGGACTCATGATTACAAATGCCAGCAATAGATGAAAGAACGCAAGAAGATGAAGGGCTTCTCTCTTTTTATATTTGGCATTTTTTTTTATTATTATTACTGTTTAGTAAGTATATAGCAGTCGGCACACAGAATAGGACAATACACAAACAGTAGCCCTGCAACTATTAAATTCACTTTTTAATTTTAGAAGTTTCCCATTCCCAAGCAGTTAAATATTCGTCTGTCACATGTGCTTATTAATAAATATATATTTAAATTTAAATTCAAATGGATGGATTTATTTAAATTAAAGTGGTCGGTAAAAACACATAATCCCAATGGGTAAGTTACATTTGACAAAGAAAGCCACTCAAAGCAAAAGAAAGTCAACACATTAGGCATAAGATTCATCATAGTTAAGATGGAGTGGACCTACCAAGTCAAAGCCTAGAGCTATGTCTATACGTACTATGCTGCAATAATTTTCCAACTTACTTAATTAGTAGTTATGTGTTTAAGGAAGGCTTTGCTTTTATCAATTTGACTAATCTCTCAATTTATTACAAGTTTAAAATATAAGACACGAAATAGACACGGGTGAAGGCCACGTGTGGGGCGGTAGGTAGGAGGTTGAAATTTTGTGGATTATGTAAATGTAATGGAGTAGCGATGCCATGCTCATTTATGTTCACTACCATCATCATTCTCTATCATATATGTATTGATGATGATGATGTTGTTGTATAGTATAGTGGGTTTTTGTCCAACCTCTGAGCCACTTCACATGCTTCCTTAATTGCCACTTGGGTACTCCTCTACTTAACCCTGCCTTCCTGTCACCCCCACGCTCTAATGCTCATTTATGGATTTTTGGGTTTTTTTTTTATAAAAAATTTTAAAAAATAGAAGTAAAATATTAAAATTTAACTCTATATATTTATTGCATGTTGTTTGTAATCAAAGCATACATGACAAAATATAAATATATGTTTTGTTAGGTTTAATCTCATGATGCTCTCTTTGAATGGAGAAGGGAAATGATATAGAGATATATTGATGGGAAGGTGGACTCCTATATAGCCTTCACTCGTATGCTATTATAGGTACTACCCCTACTACCAAAGTAACTAGTCAACCATGAAATGAAAAGGCTTCTTTTTTTTTTTTTTTTTTTTTTTCAAAATCCATCTAATTTTTCATTTGGAATTTGTACACTTGGTTTGTTTTGCTATTTGGATAGTGAAATTGGGCTGCTTTATCAATTTATTTAATATCAAATACATACATGTAATGTTATTTTTCTCTTATTTTAATAAATTTGTAATCAATTCCAAATTTTAAGCACTAACTATTTATTTTAATTAGCTCAATTATACTATTAGAAAAATAATTAATTTACTAAAAAAATTTAAATAAAATATTAAATTTGAAAACACGACCAATTAAAATGAGAAATCAAATTTCAACTATTCCTTAAGTTTGAATAGCCTTCACTTTCGCGTACGTCGTGCATATCACATTCAAAATTAATACATTTAGCATGCGTTGTTAATGCCTGGGATAATTTCATCTTCGATAACAACCTTTTGAAATTCTATTCGGTGTTTGTTGACATCTGTCATCAGCGAAGTAGATGAAGATTTCACAGGCAATGTCCTCTATTTTTTATTTTTCCCTGTGGTAAATCTTAGGCCATATAATTTTTTTATCAAAACAACATTGAAATTGTAAATATACGCGAGTATCCAATAAAATAAAATAGTATGGCATCCAAGTCCAAGCAATTTACCTTATCCATCCTCAAGGATCTCTCTGTGTACTTGCATGCATGTTGTACTACAGTATTTGTAATTATACCTATGAAATGGAACTTTACCAGCCAATGATGCATTACAGCAGGAACAATATACATCATTTGTTAGTCCACTCTTGGGTTGTTCCTTGTTAACAACACTGGTATTGCCACTGCTTTGGGAATTTTGAGCTGCAACTGCAGCCATTCTCCTCTCTGCAGCAGCTGCTCTTTTTTCCCTCTCAGCTGCCTGTGCTCTCCTAAATTCCTCCTAGATAATCATAACAGGAACAAAAGGGGAATTTCTTTAAATATCTACCGAGTCCATAAATTATGTAACAGTGCACTTTGGTAGTAGCAAATACCGTTCTATAATATTAACTAATATTTTTTTTAGAAAAAGCATTAAATAGGTACTAATTGTCAACAATTATTCTTATTCTCAATGCAGAACAAACATGAACTGATAGTCTGATTTATCAGGGAAAAAGATACCGACCTCTTTAGATACTTGTGATCTTCCAGAAGGCTGAGACTGTCCCTTAATAGTTGATTGTGACATTGATTGATTCTCCACAGCTGCCATTGAGTTCTGGGATGTGGCTGCCTGCAGCCACATTATTTACGTGAGTGCTGAAAACAATCTTCTTTGGAAAAGCATAAAACCAACTGGTTATAGTAGCTTAAATAAGCCATTGGTAACTGGAAAATAAACTTCTATAAATGCTAAAACCAACAAATACATGACATGCCTGAGCTTTCTCTTTTGCTTTACGCAGTTTCTTCAATTCTTTCGCTTTTGCTTTCCTCTTGGCATCTTTTTCTGCCTGAACGACCATAAAGATTCAATAAACTTATTTGTCTCTTCCACAAATATCAATACTCTCATTTAATATTTACAATTCATCTAAAAGTTTCCTCCATCAATGCTAATCTGCGATGAATTAATATTTCACATATTTAACACAAAACAAAATGTATATCCATTTTGGGGCATCTGAACAGGATATAAATCCTTATTTGCAGCAGAGGGATTAACAATATTATTGCTAGGACAAGTCTTATAGACATCAGCTCAATTCTACCATGTAATCCAGAGAAAAATTTGTCACATAGAGAACTAGCAAAATAACAACAAACTAAGTTTTAATCCTAAACAAGTAAAATATGAAAAAGGAAACAAACAGTTGTATGACCTGCTTTGTCGCTTGAGCTTCCTCCATTTCCTTTGTCAATGCACTAGGCACTTTAGCAGCTTGCCAATCCCACCTATCAAGATTCATGGCCATGAAGCGTCTGAAATTATTCCTGACTTCCTTCTCATTTGTCAGCATATAGGGTGTCCGACCCCTTTCATCCTTGACACACGGATCCAAACCTTGCTCTAGGAGTTCCAAGACTTTATGAGCATTGCCAGAATGTGCTGCTTCATGCAATGGTGTAGTTACACCAATCATTTCACTTTCCCTTTCGGTTGATTTAAACAAATAATCAGCGGCTTTGAGACTTGAAGAAGTTTCAATAGTTTCTCTATAGTTAGTACAGTCTTTCAAGTCCTCCTTTCTGGAATCTAGGCTTCCATAAGGAATGGAGGTTTCAATTAACCCAATGTTCTCTTTGGTCACTGATTGAAAGTCCTCGTCTACTTCATAGGAAACTCGTGTCAATTGGTTATATATGCGCCGTGCTTCTTTGAAAGTGGGCCTTCGAACATTCAATGGTACATTTTGAACAAAACAATGCTGATGACTAAAATATGCTCTATCTCCATCAAAAAGGAGTTGCCGATTACTTGAAGGAGCATAAATGAAGACACAGGTGGAAGCTTCAAAATAAGGCTTCCAAGCAGAAAGCAGTTCTTGAATATCCTACATTTTTGTGAGTGAATGATAATTAAACTTCCAAGAAATTCATGTATTAAAATTAAATTTTTAAAAATTAAATTATTCTGCTGTTATTTGAACAAACATGCCAGCAAAAACCTTTGAGTTAATGCATAAATTACTCTTCATATTAGGTCAATTTAGCTGTCTAAGATTAATTATTAAATTCCACAGAACGTTTAATTAATCAAAACACCACTTGATACCTTCTTTAAAGCTAGTTCATTATGCCGTCGAAGTGAAGCTCCAGCAGAATGTGCAGCCCTGCCGCTTGCATCTTTTGATGACTGTTTTTTACCAGCTTTGGCCCTTACAACATATCTAAAGCAGAAGAAGTTTAAGACATCAGGAACATATGCCTAGGTTTTCTTTACTCTCTAAGTAGAAATTCTATTTTGCAGACATTTTTTGTTTTCTTGAGAAAAGTTAAAAGATCAACTTTCAAACTGAAACTGATCAAGGTTTTTCTCTATCACCCTAGTCCCAGAGACATGGCAAAGAACGAAAGGTAAGACCAAAGGATAGGATAGATGCAAAGTAAATAGAGGAGAAACAAAAACATATTAACCTGTGGAATGTTTTGTGAACCACGACCGCATTACCATCAAAGACACAGCCAGCAAAGTGACCCCCACTTGCAAGCAATACAATCCTCAAACGTGTCTTATCCCTAGGCTCATGAATCAGAAATTTCAATCTTTCCATCACTTCACTCTCTTTAAGGCATTGCACATACCCACCACTGTGAAAAGGAACTCTTTTATCATTCTCATAAGAAATGCTTTCAAACTCATTCAAAAGCATACACTTCCAAACTGAAACTCTATCTCCTGTCTGAAGACGTATGAACAGCTTCTGCTTAACACTTTGAATTGATCCCTTTTGCATATCACCATGAGGTAAGGATCCTTTGTCAGCTTCATCTTCTGATCCGGATATACTTGATATATCATAATCTTTGAAAGAATCCGATGTTAGCTCATCTACATCTTCCTCATTCACAATACCCTTCCCTGCAATGCTTAGCTTAACCTGTAATCACTTAAAAATAAGGAAATTTACCAAACATGGAACTACATATAATGACATAGAAAAAAAAGGACATGAAAGATAATATGGCAACCATTATATCATTGAGGAAAGCTCTCACGAAGTATTCAACTGAAGAGATTCCTATTGAAGTATACATTACACACCAAAATTAGAACATAACAAAATGTGAATATCAGCTCTATTCAATTAGTATTTTCCCAATACCAATTCTCAAGCTTCAGAGTAGCCCTCCCCTTTCCAACTTCCCAATTGCTTGAACCCGGGTCCCCAAGTGAACAACTTTGGATTCCCCCTTTGGTAAGTCCCGTTGAGTATTAGTACACCAGTTAGTATCGATAAACTGGCTAATTGCATATACGAGCACATTTAAATTTCTGAATGTCCACAGGAATTCAAACTAAGCAAGTCAATCTAAAGCAGTCCTGAGCAATTGAAACCGAAAATCGAGATGCATAAATGAGAATTTCCCGTATCACATATACCCTATTTTGAGGCAACCACTGAAACGATTGGAAATAGAAGTCATCTATGAAGGCAATGAGACCGTCGATTGAAGAAGCGAAAAAAGAACAAACAGGCACAAAGAAGAGGAGATATTTACGTTAATTCGATGAAAATCGGACTTGAAATGGGAGCGCTGGTCCTGAAGCGACTCGAATTCGGTCTTGCAGGTGTTACAGGTCCATCTAGGCATTACGGCGCCATTTCTGGAACCATTCTCTTCTTTATCATTAGTCTGGTCTACAGTTTCAAAGATAGTGGGATTCTCAGATTTGTCAGCCGTCTCGAATACTGAATGTGCGGAGGGAGACAGTAAGTGGCAACCGTCGAAGAAATTGGTCGGGGTGTCGAAGATGGAACGATACCGTTTCTCTTGCTGAACTGGAGATGGATTTGGGGCCGTGGAGGCGCTGACGGGAGGAAGTTCGGCAGCCATGTAATGTAAGTCCGCTACTCGTGTGCTAGGTTCCGCAAGCTGGGTTCGTTAAATTTAATTTCTAGGGGTCGGGATAGATAATATCGATATCGAAGTGAATCTGGTTTCAATATATTAACGACGTCGTTTCGCCGTTGTAAATTATAACAGCTGAAAGGAAAAAAAGAAAGGGATGAAATGGGTTCACAATGGAGGTATATAAACTGGGCCTCTTCTTCTAGTCAACCCAATCGGAAGTCAACATTCCAGGACACTCCCCAGCCACTAGCAATGTCCACATGTCCATAAATGGCCCTCACTGATTAACGAGGCCCACCTTACGGAAAAAAAGAAAAAGCCTTTGAACGTTTTTCATTTAAAAAAGAAAAACAATGAAATGCCGTTGACGTGTCATCCTCTCAGCCCTGTTTACGCCGTCCCAATCCATCACAGTGGTAGGGCGCGTGATCAGCAGTGCAATTGCCACCGGCAATCAAATTCGTGGAGTTGACGCTCCATATTTTCGAGTGGGGGTTCATCTTCCATGAAGGTGAAGATGCACGAATTTTCTCTGAAGGTGGCCTGCGTCGAGCAAGCAAGAAAAGGCTGACTGTGTCAGAAACCTGCCACCACCACTGCCACCACTTTCATGACCTCTTGTTTAAAGAAATAGGCGTTGTTTTCGGCTTTTGAGTTCCCATTTTTGAAGAACAAATATCACATATTATCCCCTTCTTATTGTTCTTGCTCTCGAGTCATTTGGTCTTCAATCGACATGGCCGTGGAGGCTAAACCTCTCCAGAGCCCTGCAACCAGTTAATAATTTCTTGAGCTTTTTCTGGCTCGATGACGTGACTTGTAGCTTCTCTTTTATATCTATCCAGCAGTTCCTTCCGGAGCACGAACTTGGCTTCTTTTTTTTTTTTTTTCATTTGAAGGAAGTGGGCCCTATCAGATTGATGTAAAGTACGGACGCTGGCGACGGAAGTAAAGAAGGGTGATGATGATCAGGTAAGGGAAGGAGCAGAATCACCATCGATGAAGCTTTGTATAGGGATTGGTGATGAAGATCGTGGCCCCGTGATCACACAAGGGAAGGCTCTGTTAACAGAGGCACAGCTGTGTGAGCTTCAGCGACAAGTGATTATATACAAGTACATAGCAGCTGGACTTCCTGTGCCTTCCACGCTTGTACTTCCCTTTTGGAAGAGCGTGGACTCAACTTCTTGCTTCGTTAATGGTGGAATAATCCTGAAACCGTATCCAAGCTGTAACTCTTCTTTACTCTTCTACTTGTTTGGTTTATTTCTTGTTTTTTTCTACGAGGGAGATGTGAGATGTCTAGCTTTGTTTTGTTTTGTTTTGTTTTTATTTTCACCTCCTCTGATGAAATTTCAATGGTAGATGTTTATTGAAGTTATTTGTCCGTTTGAATTTGAAAAAGGGATTTTGATTTTAGCAGTAAAAGTTGAGAAATTTCGTTTATTTATGCATTATCTTTATCGGTTTGGTGGTTTCAGTCGAAGGATTCAGTCATCAGGAGTTTGATTATAGAAATATGATGGACCCAGAAACAGGGAGGTGTAGAAGAACTGATGGAAAGAAATGGAGGTGTAAGAAAAATGTAGTTTCTGGTAACAAATATTGTGAGCGGCACATGCACAGAGGCCGCAAGTGTTCAAGAAAGCCTGTGGAAGCTTCTGAAATGAACGCTGCTTCTAATGCAACGCCAATGAAAAATTCAAGCAAGACTTCACAGAATCCAAACGCAACTAATTCCATTTCACTCGCTGCAACTCTCTCCAGCAACATTGGTATAAGCCGTAAAAACTATGGCATCGCCTGCGGTGGTGTTGATGCCCAAATCATTGCTTGCACAACAAAAGCGGCTATTTTGGTTAGTGGCCAGAAAGGCATCAGCACAAGCTTGAATCCCAGGAGCTTTTCTGGCTGCTTAAACGCCAATGCAACTATGATCACCAGCAGTGTTCCAACGGACTCCACCATCACCACAGCAACTATAGGAACTACCAAGGGGGGAACTAACTACAATCACAAGACTGACAATTTTGCTGATAGAGATGCCAATTGTAGCAGCAAAGTTGGTCTGAAGAATCTGATCAATGGAGGCGACAGCAGCAGAAACAGAAAAAATGCCAAAGGGGTCGCATCTCAAGGATTGAACTTCTCACCACAGAGTGTTCTTCAAGGTAGTATGAGTATGGTTAAGATGGAAATTGCTTTTGGGAAATTATTTTTTGTATTGCCATCTAATACATCATTGCAGTTCACCTCCTATATGCCTTCAGTTTGTAGCTTTAGTAGATTAGTGTAAAGTTGGAGTTTTTATTTTGTGGTGATCCTTTGTAGTTCAAGGTTGTGGCACCCCATACTTGTACCGAAGCTATGTAGATGTTGAACCAGGAAGGTGTAGAAGAACAGATGGAAAGAAGTGGCGATGCCGGAGAGATGTTGTTCCTAGTGAGAAGTATTGCAAGATTCACATGCATAGAGGTGCAAAGAAACGTGTGGAAGCTTCCCAGTCACCTGCTCTTCTCAATGCCACGCCTGATACCTCCACTACTACTGGTTCTCTGCACCCTACTGCGATCTTGCGCAAGAAAGGGGATGGTATAAACTTAAACACTACAATCTCTATCTCAGTATCTGCAAATCATGAACTTGGAACTAATGATAATGCTAGTGATACTGCTACCAGCAGTGGCAGTGACACCACCATCAGCAACACCTTAATCGCCCCCTGCGAAGATGGAGACTCCTCTTCTCAGCTTACACCTTTTGTATGATATTGGTATCTGTTCAGTTGTGCAACTGGTGATGAATGAATCTTTCTCTATGTAAGAGCCTAACGAAAGTGGTGGAATAGTGTTAAAAAGCAAGGACTATACTTGCTCTTTTCTTAACATTTGCCTTGTGATGAACGAGGAACAAGGAATATGGGAATCAAGAAAATGTATGTGAAAAGAGGGACGTGATCACTTCATCAATGAATTTATCGTGTTGTTCTCATTTGTACGAGTTATTGAATGATTTGGTGTGATATTTGAAGTGCCAAAGTATTTCCAGTATAATTAGTAATTTTGACAAAATGAATATTCAACTAAATTGAAAATAAAAATAAAAGCATAGGCATTTTTTTTAACTTTTAAAAAGAGCTCATCTCATAAGAGCTAATGTAATATTCTCCAATTCATATAACATTAAATTCAACACATACAAGGAATTATTTATTGTGACGTTTCAGTCAAATGTTGTGTTACTTTTGAAAGGACACCGTCCTCGTGAGATTAGTATCTCTGGCTCTGAGGACGAACGGCCCCCGGACAACTCATCTGAGTACCAATTATTTTAAGTCTGTGCAGATATACCATTCAATTTTTTTTTTCAAATTCATAATTTATATATATATATATATATATACTTATACTTTTATTTTCTTAATTTAGGAATTAGAATCCACTTATATCCTATTTGTATAGGTAGGGTAGGAATGAAAAAAGGAATTTCCGTCTAGTGAAATTAGTCAAATGTCCTTTTGCATCAAATAAATGATAAAATTTATTTTTATTTTTTATGACAAAAAAAACACATAAATAAATAAATCGGGGAAATGAAAATAGTAATAAATATATTTCGAATTAGAAATTAGCATATGTATTAATGATCCGCTATCACAGGTTGAATTAGTCTTGAAATTCTATATTTTATTCAGCGGCTCTGCTAAGGATGCTGCCATCTCCAGGGGAAAAAAGAAAAGACCCCATCTTCATTTTTCTCCAACAGAAGAATAGACCATTGAAAGCATTACAGTTTTATCTTGACAAGGAAATTATAAATTATTTATCAGCATTAATAACCATCAAACCAATAAGACAAATATGCGGTTTGGCTTAGCGATTAAGCTTTTAGCGTCAGACGGCTCAAATGTTTATCTTTATCAAAATAATAATTTATTATTAATGATTAAACCGAGCACCCATTAAAATTGATGCTTTCCACCAGCACCAGCAAAAGACGGTTTTTTGGCTGTATCTTGACTCATCTCTTCTTCATATATGTATATATACACTGAACAATTTTTCAATCCAGTCTGAAAGAAAATGGATATCATCTTCACCATCTTCGTCATCACAGCAATCCCACTTCTTATCATCTTCATAATTTTCTTGCACCTCATGCTCAAGCTCTACACAGGAAAAGACGTAAGAAACCCGAACTATGCACCCATAC
>CAOGCB011380810.1:0-10195 GCA_948266635.1 Cnidoscolus chayamansa | reverse complement strand
AAAAAAAAAATCAAATCTATTAAATTCTGATAAATAAGGAATGAGACACTGGTATTCATTATTTATTTTTTTGCCATCAAAATGAGCTAAACTAAACAACTGAGATGAGATATCGGATGGAAAATCTGAGTCTTTATCGGGTAGGGTTCATGATTTCTTTGTTGTAGGAGAGTATTTCAGTAGTGATATTTCGGATTCTGGAGTTGGTGAATATCAACATGTATCAATGAGTGCTTGGAGATTAACTGTTTCATCTGTCAATTCTTGTTGAAAAAAGTGAGGAGATTAGATACTGCATCTGTCAACTCTCAGCGAAGAAAGTATGTGTGAAAGAGAGATAAAGAGAAAATAAGTATATGTTTTATAAAATGCAGTTGAGAAATATTATTTTGATATGAATATTTTTAATATTAAATAAGAATATATTAATGATTTTACATATTAAAAAAATATTTTTTTATTATAATATTTTTGTATAAAATTTAATAAAAAAGTGTGTGAGATTTAAATTTTTAAATAATAGATATTAATAAATACACATTTAAAAATTTTTAATTTCGTTAAATAGACATTAATTTTAAAAATAAATATTAATAAAATATATCGATTTTAACTCATTCAAGAAGATAAATGATTGATTAAAACTTTGTAGGTAGCACATCGTTCTCCTACTGAATCACGTAATATGTAGAATATCTCTTTTAAGTCCACATCAACTATAGCATATTAAAAAAAAAAAAAAGAAAATCAGATCTTATAAAAGTTAAATTAATAGAAAATTATGGTGTAAAATCTTATAAATAGCATATTATTTTATTAATCAAGTTGATGTGAAAATTAATAAACATGAAAGTAATAATAAATATAAAATAAAATTAAAGATAAGCACTCCATAAATAAAAAGAGCTGCAAGGCCAAAATATCAATAACGGCCGAGAAGAAAACAAAAACTCGAGACTTATCAAAAACAACTGTCGTTATTATTGTTAATTATTCAGTTTCCATATTTGAAAATCCATTTTCATCGAATATCACGTGATCATGATGTCACACACAAATCCATTGCCATTGTAATTAAGCGGGTGCAGTTTCTGTGATTGGTTTCTTCTGTATCTTATTATTTTCTACCGTATTTTTAAATTCTAGCAAATTTTTTTTACGTTATACTTATTTTTTTTTTAAATATTATTTTCTACGTTATTTAAGAAATTAGTTTATCAAAGTCATCAAATTAATAATTAAAAAAAAGTTAAAAGAATATAAAGATACATTTTTTAAAATATTATCCCAAAAAAATAAAATCATTTTACATAATTTATTATATATAAAAAAAAATCAATTTATATAGTATTGGAATTGAATTGTAATTTCTACAGGAGGGGAAGAAGAAAAAGCAAACGGGAAAGGAGAGCACTGACATGTCCGTCTGTACACGCGGCGAAGCGAATGCTCAAGGCCCCGACACCACTCACTGTATTTTCTAGAGTTCATCTCTCTACATCCGTTTCTGTCTGGTTCTTGAGTTTGTTTCATTTTCCTCCAGAGCAAAACAAAAGTAATTTCCTTTTGTCGCTTTTCGTTTCTGGAGTCTTTTGCTCATGATGATCTCACTCTCAATTCGAGCGTTACTACTCTTATGCTCAAATCTCTTTAAACTGATACAGGCATTGAGTTCTGAGTGCGTCCTGAGTTGAGAGTTCTGCTTCACACTTTACTCGGGACTGAAACCGAAGCTCTCTGCTTCAAGGTCAGTCTCTTCTTCTCTTCCTTGCTCTCCTCTCCTTTTTGATGCTCCTGTAACCAAAATTTGGCTTCTTTTTTCTACTTTCCTTGTTTGGCAGCGGTTTATAATTATGAACAACGAAGATTAAAGCTCGCCAAATTAGGATTATTTTTAATTATTTTATTTGCTTATGATGATAAATAAGGATATCTTGAAAATGAATCTCTGTGTATGTGAATTCGTTGATTGTGCTTGCCTTTATCTTGAAAGGAAAACAGCGTGATCTTGCTGTGACTTACAAAGCTTCCTGTTTCCAGAAGAAGAAAAAGGAGAATGGACAAGTCGTCGTGGTCTCCGTCGTTGCCTTCCCCAAGGCTGCTGTCAAATCTGGATTGCTTTCTTGAATGCGTGACTCCAGTTGTTCCTTCCAGAATCCTTCCTCGGGTACTCCATTGCGTCTATTCTCTTATTTTTCACCATCATCCTTATCTTCTCCTTACTCTCTGTTTCAAACTGGATTTCAGTTTCCTCTCTCTCAGCTCTCTCTCATGAATTTCTGGTTATTTATTGCGTGCTTCTCCCTTTTATAGGCTTGCTTTTAAGAAAGAGGAAAGGAAAGAGTTGAAAAATCAAAAGTCGGTCCTATTTTTCCATGGCTTCGCAAATTTTTCTTTCTTTTTCTTTTTCTTTTTCTTTTTTTTTTTGTCGCATTTGTTTTGTTCTCAAAACAACAATATTATTTTCATAAAGTAGAAAGCTGATTACTTTAGTGAACGGTGGTACTGTCAATTATCATATTGACAAGGATTTGTGTTGTGGGGTGGGCTCGACATGGCTTTAGTTTGTCTAGTACTGCTGGCTTTTTTGAGTTTTGTTTGTGGGGTGCTGCGAATATCCTCTGTAGATGTTATTATGTCCTTATCCTTTCTTTGTTTTTTGATGGACATGGTTACGTTTCCATGTGTTCCACGTTCATCCTTTGCATATTATCCATTTCATCGTTTGAACTTTTGTACTAGCTCTCAGGTCTACATTTAAAATTTTCTTATTTTATTAAAATTGTTTCAAGTATAGCAGAGAACTTGAGATCTTATATTTGTATACACAACCTTAATTTTAAATGTGCTAATTTCTATGCAATGCTGGATATTCCCCTCTTGCATTTTCCATTATGTTTTTTCTATTTCTCACTTGGATTCTTGGGACCAAGTGGGGGTTTTTCTTTCAAATTATTTGCTTCTGTTTCACTTGCATGGTTGGTAGTAGTTTATTTGGGTTCTCATAAACTCTCTCTTTACATATTAAATAAATAATAATAATAGAAAATGTGCAAATAATTTTAGGAGTAGCTTTGACTAATGGCCAATTACTTGTAAATGGTCTAGTGATAAGCATTTGGAAATTGAAGATACCCTGGATTTAAGATAAGGATAAAAGTGTTTTTATCATTGAAATCTAGTGTAGATTTTATACTTATTTTTGTGTTCCATGCACGTAAAACTTAGAAGGTATAAGTATTAGGATGCTTTTGGTTTCCAAACTATGATGCATCACGTGTCATTTTACGCACAATTATGACAACAAGAAAAGGGATTTTGTCGTGTATCACCGGTCTTCTTATTTTAGTAGAGACTTCCTTGTTTCATGGAGATGGGAGTAAAATAATGAAACTTTTGTTTCCAAATTGCTCTTTTATGCGTAATTATCACAAGACAAAGAGGTATTCTTGTCGTTTCTAAAGTCCTCTCATTTTAGGAGATTCCTTTCTTTCATTTGTCGGACTAGAATAAGCACTTTCATGCGCGATAAATGACAAATATATGTCGTGTCTCGTAACATTTTCACAATCCTTTCACTTTATAGAAAATAGGAACTTCTTTGTTTCATTTATGGAACTAAACTAGTAACTTTCCAAATTGCATTTTTATGCACAATTATGATGAGGCAAAAGGCATTTTTGTCGTGTCTCATAGTCCCTTTTTCTGGTCTTCTCATTGTGGTAGTCTTCTGTGCTTCATCAATCGGACTAGACTAATGAAACTAATATTTTCGATTGGCATTTTACACACGATTTTGATAAGACCAAAAAGGAGTTTCTTGTCGTATATCAGAGCCTTTGTTCCAATCGTGTCCTTTAATAGAGGCTCTCTTTTCAGCCATGGGACTAATTAATGAAATTTGTATTCCCAAGTTGCACTTTTATGCACAACTATGACTAAGCAAAAACGGATTCTTGTCGTGTCTTAGAATCTTCTTTTTAGTCCTCTCATTTTAGTAAAAACTCTATTGTTTCATTTGGTGGACTAAAATTAGTGAGCCTTTCATTTCCAAGTTGCAATTTTATGCGTAATTATGACTAGAAAAAAGGGACTTTGTCATTTCTCATAGCCTTTTTATTCATTTCATTTTAGTAGAGAACCTTTTTGTTATTCCTCTCATTCTAGTAGAGACTCCATTGTTTCATCTATGGGGCTAATTATGAAAATTTTATTTTTAAATTACACTTCTACGCACAATTATGACAAGACAAGGAAGGGCTTATTGTCATGCATTGTGACCTGTTTTTCCTCTCATTTTAGCAGAGACCCCCTTGTTTCATTCATAGGACTGAATTAGTGGAATTTTACTTTCAAATATCGCTTTTGTGCACCATGATGTCAATGTAACAAGTTATCCTTGTCGTCTCGAGCCCTCTTTTTATTCCTCTCAGTTCTCCCTTATTTCATTTTTTTGCACTAAATTAACGAAACTTTTATTTCCAAATTGAACATTTATGCACAATTATGACAAGACAAAGGGAGGGTTTTGACATGTCCTAGTGAATTTTTTTTGTTCTTTCAAATTAGTAGACTCCCTTTTTTCATATTTGAAACTAAACAAATGAAATTTCTATTCCCATATAACAGAAAAACAACAATGTTCATCATATCTCTAGAAGTAGCAAGTTCTCTTCTCTTACCCATCCCCCTTCAATTTGTTTAATTTTGATTTTAGATGAGAAAGTTAGTTTTGCCAAATAGAATCCAAGAGGAGATAAGTAGCCATGGACAAATATGACAACCCTTCTCCATCATAAAGGAAGAATTAAATAAGAAAGAATTAGAGAAGTAAATAAATGAAGTTTTATGATTCCGTAGGAAAACATTCCCTTGGAGTTACATCTGACATGAGATAACATTTGCTCCCTTTTAAAGTCTAAGAAACACTATTTATTTCCTGTGTTTAATGTAAATTCTGAGGAGAAGAATCTTATATTTTTGTTCTTTACTTCCTTTTCAATGAAGTGAAAAAAATACTCATCCTGGTATTTTTTTTAATTTCTTTTTCAAATGATTGTTATTATATTATATTTTTGAATAATATGGAATTTAAATAATTCAAATTACTCTTTCTTTTTTGATTTACTTGCAAGAGATATAACAAGCGTATAATACTGTTATTATCATTTTTATGAATTTTATTTTAGTCCCACAATTATCAAATCAAACATAAAACAAGATGAGCAGCTTGTTGTTTCCTAATTGTGCCAAAACTAGACATGAGAAATTCCAGTCTTGTCTTGTCCTATTCTATCCTTTGTTATCATGTATGGACAATCAAATGCAGCCTAATTATAAAAGAAGAAATTAAGTATTAAATAGTAATCTTGATAAAGGTAAGTAAAGATCTTTTAGTCTAAAGAACATTTGAAAGCAAAAAGCATTAATCTTTAGGTAGATTATCTCAAGCCATTGAGCTGATAGCTAAGTGGTCGAGTGTTTGTTTCATAGTACAAGAGGTTAGAGTTTCAAAGTCTAAACTGACAATAACCAAAATAATGTGCAAAGTGAGTGCAAATCCTTATGCTTTTTGAGAGAAGAGAGATAGATTTAATTAGGGTCTTAGCCTCTTGTCTAAAGCTTCAATAAAAAAACACATAGTTACGAGATTATTGAGCTATATATTTATAAGTTCACGAGAAAAGAAATATACAATCATTAAGAATGATTACTATTGAAAACTTGAGATAAAATGTATGAACTATCAAAGTTTGTAGAACTTGTGGGATTTCACAAGTTGAATTACTATGGGAAATCTACTATTAAGGATAAATATGAACAAGTAAATACAGAAACCTAAAAGGAGTTCCTTTTCTTGTGTAGCCAATATTTATATATATGTATTCCTCTTAGTAAAATGAGAGAGGAAGAGAGATAAAGTCTTATTGTCAATTCGATTTTCAATATTGTCTTATAGCTATCATTGCCACCTCCTTTAAACTGTTACCTAATACCTTTGCACTCATGTATTTTAGATTGTTTTATTTTGATGAAGTTCAAGATTGCTGTCTACTTAACTAGTTCAACAAGTCATACTTCTGTATTTGGTAAACATTTAATAGTTTTTTTTAGATGTTGTTAATTTCATATATTTAGCTATATTTTTGTCACTAACCGCTCAACTAAATGAGCATTTCATGTATTTTTTATTGTGCAACTCTTTGCTAAAATACAAAATTTTCTTAATCCACATCATTACTGAAAACTTTTTTGTGGTGCTTGTTTTAGATTTCAATTTAGGCGGGGACTCTTTTAGATAAGGGTTATTGTATCTATTGTTATAATCCTAGCTCTAGTGTAGAACTACAGGAGGAAATTTTATTCACAACCTTTATTATTGTTTTTTACCTTTAAAATGTCCTCTTGGATCTATGCCTTCCAGTTTCCAAGGTCAATCAGTTAAGGCTAATAATCTTGTCCAAGATTCCCAAGACTAGATCGAACAAGGTTTGTTGTTATGTTGTCAACGAGGTCTTCTAAAGAATCAAATAATTACTCAATTTAAAAGCTCCATCTCTTAATAAGTGATGCTATGCCTTGAACCACTTTGGAGTGAATCTGATATAGCACTGAGTAGCATCTAAAAACCTTTCTGAAACGATAGTCCCTACTTTTATAAAGTTGCCTGCAGAATATTTGTTCTCCTTTTTATTATCTTATTGCATTAAGTGATATGACCTTCTGATTAATAGCCAAAGTACAAGTTGCTAGAGCGAGAATTATTATTAAAGCTGTTCAGTGAACAGTTGCATCTAATAGCAAATAATCCTTCTACATGTTCCTTTCCCCTTTTCAAAATTTTAAGGTTTGTGGGCATTACCCTTCTATTTATTTTTTTTTTTTGAAAAAAATTGCAGAGCTGTATCCATGATTTAAACAGCTCATGGCAGCCACTTGGTAGTAAGGACATGGTTGAATATTTTACCTTGAGAGATCTATGGGATTGCTATGATGAATGGAGTGCATATGGAGCTGGCACCAAAGTATTGTTGAATAAGTGTGAGAGCGTCATGCAATATTATGTCCCTTATCTGTCTGCCATTCAGATCTACTGTAGTAAATCAGCCCTGGGTTCCAGGTGTGTTATGTTTCTTAATTCTTTTATTTACCAAAATATTTATTTGTTGCTTCTCTTGTTGACTGGTTTTTGGAAGTGAAATTGAACTAATAGGATTTTCTTCTTGTAGAAATCAGAATCCACGGGAATATTCTGATGCTGTAGAGTTTGAAAGTGAATCTTGGAGCGATGACAGCATTAGTGATAAACTCTCAAGGTCTCTAAGCAATAACTCCAACCGGACTTGGGATACCAGTTCTGAGGATTTAAGCACTGAGCATGATGGTTCTTTGCTGACAAGGGACAGGTTTGGTCATCTTTACCTACAATACTTTGAGATATCTGCTCCATGCTGGAGGGTTCCATTCATGGAAAAGGTGAATTTCTTTTCCTTTTGATTTGTTTGCTTCTATTGATATTGTGTGAGCTAGTAGGATCTTGGATTAAGAGAGCCCCACAAATTATGTGAGCTAGTAGGATCTAGGAGTAAAGAAAGCCTCACTCTTGCTTGTTTTTCATGTTAGAATTGCATCTATCAATTGAGAAGGATGTTTGAATTGCATCAATCAATTTAAGAAGTGTGATTGTGGGAATTTTGTTCACATGGAATAATATGAAGTCAAATAATAAGTCTGGCTAATGCATGCTCTCATCAATGTAATATTTGGAATCGTGAACTTTTATTTGAGTTCATCAGAGCGCACATGTAAAATTACTAAAATAGGTACTTGTCTGGAATTTAGGATGTTTTTATTTAGTTTTTAATTGTGAAATTTGAGATCTTTAATTCAGATTTTCTAGTACAATTTGTACTTGGAAGTTTAGGTTTCTATTGTTTGGAATTATATTGTTGTTAGGAATGTTTTAAATTTTCTAGTAGGTTTGTAATTTCCTATTTTCCTATTATGGAATTCCTAATCCTAGTAATTGTGGTCTTAGTTTTTAGATACCTATGTCAATAATGCAGTCAAGGAAAAGTAAATTTATGGATGATTTTATTCCATTTTTAAATTTGAATTTAAGATCTTTAATTCAAATTTTTTAATAAAATCCATATTAGGAAATTTAAGTTTCTATTATTTAGGATTCTATTGTTATTAGGTGCTTTTAAAAAGTTATAGTAGGTTCAGCTAGCTGATATTGTTTTTCCCCCTCTCCCTGTTTTGGGATTTCTAATCCTAGAAGTAGCAGGTTTAGCTATTAGTCCCTAAATACCTGTCTCATTTAGGTATTTTTCTAGAGCTTTAGCATGTTTGAACATTGAGAACTAGCAGAATTTTCACTTTGAGTGTAATCTTCATCATGTGTTCTTGCAGTTATTCGTCACCAATTCATTATAAAAATAGAATATCAAGATTTTTACCTGTTTTGTATAAATCTTTATTGTCAGATAACTGAATTAGCTAAAAGTCACCCGGCACTGATGACACTCAAGAGTGTGGAACTTTCTCCTGCAAGTTGGATGGCTGTTGCTTGGTAATGCTGATTCACTATATAATGCTCATATGTGTTAATCATGTTTATTTAACTTATTATTGTTAGCGACTGTATTATGTGATTGGAAAATTGGAATTTGTAGGCATTCGGGTATATATACAACATAAGCTGGGTTTCTTTTGACCAACCTGTCAATGCAGTTTTCATTTGTTGCTGCCATTGTCATATAACAGTTAATAGAATTTGCGAAGCCCCATTATTGACACCACATGTCCACATATTTGGTTTACTTTTCTGGGTCGTTACATTCTTTTTTAATTTTGATTTATGTTTTTCTGGAATCGAGTTTAACATATTTCTTGCTTTAGTAAGTGACAATTGCCGTTTTTCATTGTTGATCAGGTACCCTATTTATCATATTCCCTCTCAAAGAAATGATAAGGATCTATCAACGTGTTTCCTCACTTATCACACATTATCATCATCTTTCCAAGGTCTTTTGATTTTCTATTGCCTCTTATATAGTTTGACGGTTATTTATTTTTGGCTGATTGATTGATAAATTTCAATCTTCTTTAATCTTAATGATAATTATTTTTAGTCTCAATGCTTTAAGATAGTTATCCATAATTTATGAGTTTACTCGTGTTCCTTTCATGGGGCAGCATACTTATAACTTCTTGCATTTCATCTGTCTTTTATAGCTTCCCATGGTTTTGAAATGTTGACATAGAGGCTGAAATTTGAACTAAAGCCTTTTTGGCTGACATAAACAACTGTGATGACTGAAACCTTTTGGAATAAACTGTAGACATGAACACTGGTTATTATTTGGAATATGTTTAATGCTTCTCATTTGAAACAAAAGATCAGTGAAAATTTGATGTCAAAGGATCTATCAATGTTACATCATCTGTTAATTTCAAAGAGAGTGTAAATGCAAGCGGTTCTTTGAAGTTTTCTGGTTCTTGGCTTGATTATGCAGAATATGGGAATGGATATGGGCAGGGTGTCATGGGAGATCCTTTAGAAGCAGCAAGAGTAAAACCCAAAGGAAAGAATATTGGTGGAATTTCCCTTTTTCCCTTCGGGATGGCTGATTATAAGTTGCAAGGTGATCTTTGGATAAATCCGAGGACAGACGACCATGAAAGGCTAAACTATATGCGTAGAGCTGCAGATTCCTGGTTAAAGCAGCTGGAAGTCCACCATCATGACTACAACTTTTTTGCCTATCACTCTTCCAGATTCATGTAGTTTTCGGTGTACTATTTTAACTTGTTTGTCCTGAGGACTTTCCTTCCTCCAGTGCCGTGTGTAGCAGTGTTGATGCGTATCTGAGATTCAAAGTGTAAATTGTGTAGCCCTGAAACTGACGAGAGTGAGACCCGTCATAGCAAGTGGCTTGTTCCGGAAAAAGCTTTGTAAGGATAGGCTTTTTTTTCCTTCTTTTTTTAGTGGACAATGGTGAAGAATAAGAGGGGGAAATGTGACTTTTTATGTAACCTGTAAGCCTGTTTTAACCTGTAAATAGAATGTTTCAGTCTTCTTAACATGCTCTTTCTTTACTTCATAGTTTATAATTTCCTTTGTATGTTTCATTGTAGCATAATTAAATTTTGTCTAAGGAAGCACATGATGACCCTTTGCAATTTGGAA
>CAOGCB011380559.1:0-12127 GCA_948266635.1 Cnidoscolus chayamansa | reverse complement strand
GCATTCAGCATCATGATCAAAGATTTAATAACACAATCGGATGTGACTTACTCATCATCATCACGATCAAAGATTTAATAGCACAATCGGATGACTTACACACTCTGCATCACGATCAATAAATTAGCACAATCGGATGACTTACACACCCTGCATCACGATCAATCATTTAATTAAGGGGTCACACACAACCCATATCACATTAACAACATCTATGTCGCGACATAGCCTTACCACAAGGCTCCCATTGACCATTATAGAGCAATTACAGGATGGGTGACCTTCTGGGAAGTTCTCCCAGAAAGCATGTGAGTGAGGACAAAACATGCTGGAAAGGACATATGTTGGTTTGTAGCGGCAGTCGTCAAATCTCGGGTGTTACATTTGATCTTTGAAATTTTATCAATCCTTTTTAGAAACTTTTCTAACTAGTAAAATGCTTAATCAATTGTTACCTTTTTGATGGCTGACAAAAAGGGGGAGAAGAATATGTTGTTAATCTTAGGAGTAGTGCTTAAACATTTAGGATATATGCAAACAATGAATGTTGAAATATTAATATGTTTATCAGTTTGTTTATGTTTATCATAATTTCAATCATTTTGGCAATCATTTTGGCCAATACATATGTGTTTTTGGGATTGATATTTGTGATCATGAAATTGATGACATTGTGCTGCTATTGATCTGTGAGTAAATTTGGCTGCTTAATGCATCATTGTATTGATGGTTTATAATGAGTTATTGAAATGAAAGAGTTAACTTGTGAATTGCTCATTTATAAACGACATTAATATCTCTTGATCAATAATGATATAAGAACTCATCAAAATCACAAGGAAACAGAAATGTTCTTCAAGAGGAGCTAAATTACCTGGCAACAAACTCAGGGAGAGTATTCTTTTAATGAGTATTTTATCTTTTTACTTAATGTGTAAATACTTATACGATAAATGTTATAGATTTCTCTTATGAGCATTGAATTTTGTCATCATCAAAAGGGGGAGATTGTTGACCTCATAAGGAAAAAACTTATTTTGATCATAACAAAACTTAATGGAATATGCTAACAAAGTCTTAAGCATTTCAGATCATAAAGAAACATCATATCAAAAGAAGATGAAGATAAGGAAATATCGTAAAGATCAAAGAAAGACAAGATGAAGACATTAGAGTCTAGGAAAAAATAATGTAAGAGAAGTGAGACTTAGACTTGTCAATGATTTCTCATTCATAAAATTTTTTAACTGTTTTCAAAATATGTTTTGAAGTCAAGAAAAATCGAGTTCAAAGTGAGCTAAAATTAGATACCTAATTCTAACTCAGGGGTTAAAATTAGCTAACTAATTTTAGAACTACTCTTCTCTATACTGACAATAAAATGAAATTAACATGCTGGTTTTTAAAATTAGCTAACTACTTTCTGATTCAAAATAATTTTAGCAAGCTAATTTTAGACTAAGCTTAACAGAGTACTGACAGCATTCTAACTATGCAGACTGCTGCGCAGTCTGTAGAATTGCAATTTGCTAGAAATTTTAGAGCTTAAACTTACTTAGATAATCATGCATTTAATTCATTTTTTGAGTAATGAAAGTAAGACATTATTAAGGAATTCTTAAGCATCAATTTCAACATTTTTCAATAACTTTCATTGAGAGCTTCATTGGCAAATCTTCTCTGTTTTCTTTATAAACATTCAAATTCACCTTGAGGATAGTCTAAGTGGGAGTAAATCACTTGGAAGAGGTCATTAAGCACCAAGTAAGCTTAAAGAAGTTTGAGGGTACATCAAACTTATAAAGGTTCACTAAGCACCTGAAAAGCTTGAAGTATTGTAAAAGGTTTATCTCTCACCTAGTAAAAGAGATTGATTATTGATCGGAGATCTCAAGAGGAAGCTTGAGAAGAGTGGACGTAGGCCGTTTAGTCGAACCACTATAAATTCCAATGTTTGAATTTTCTCTTCCATAATCTTTATGATTAACTGCTTATTAATATGTTTTAAAATTATTGAATGATACATATTGATATCTAGCTGATCACTTTTGAGATTTCATTAAAGTAGTTGTCAAAATTAGCAAACTTGAGTACTTAGCTAATTTTAGTGTGAACAGTAACGTGAACAATAACCCATTCGCAGACAAAAAATTAGCTAACTAATTTTACAAGCTGTAATATTGAAATAATTAGAGCTGTCTATAGTGGTTTGATTAGAAAGCACATTAGAAGTACTCAGCTTTAACTTTCATAAAAGTTTAGAGCAATAACTTGAATAATTGAGAAAAATTAAAAATTGACAAATTCACCCTTTCTTGGTCATATACTCTTGGGATAACATTATGGATACATTTTATGAATTTGATTCAGTAATAATATTATTACATTTCTTTATTATTGGTGCATTTGTATTCATTACATTTGTATGATTATTATTATTGTTAATAATAACTTAAACCAATAATAAAGTCCTTGGTATCCCATGATACAGATTTAGAGGAAATCATAAAAAGTTCATAATGTGAGATTCTTATTACATGCAAATGTGTCGATGCCTAAATTATCTCTTATCATAGTATTGATGAGACGAAACATCATTGATATGAATAGATCGGCACATGTTATACTCCTTGACTATGTCAACTAGTGGTTCTCATAGCTATGAGCATAGCGATGATTAGAGTTAACATATGGATGCTTGTTTCAAGAACAAGTATATCGACTACCTAACAGTGAGATATTCATCTCATCATGAAAGTCTCATATCGTATCAGTTGTGAATTATTCTTTTGTAATGTCAGATTCTAAGTTTCCGACTAAAATACTCGAAAAATATTTGGAAACTGAGCTAGAACAGTGATTATGGATCAAAATGACAAGTTAAAAGAGTTTAGGGACTAAAATGAAATTTCAAGGACTTAAATAAAGAATTGGAAAAGAAAGAAGGACTAAAAGAGAATTCAGCAGGGCAAGCCTGGAAATCCGGATCCTCAAAACCAATTGACCACCTCTATTATAAATAGTGGAGGCAACAAGCCAAAGTGAGGTTTTTGGCACAAATTGAATTCTTTCAACTCTTCAAAGTCTCCAGAAACTATAAATTCATAAATCTTACCTTACAAAGCAAGTCTTAAAAGTGAATAAAGTTGAAGTTAAGGAAAAACATAAAGAAATTGTCGAAGTAAAGTAAAAGTTGAGAAGTTAACTTAAAAAGCTTGAAAGAAGAGGCTTGATCCGAGTTTCCAACAAGCTCAAATCCTCAAATCCAAGTTAGTTTGATGTATAAATGATAAGTTAATAAGAATATATGACATGAATGAGGGGTTAAGTAAGATTTAATGATAATGTTGTTGACAGTTGATTAATTAGCAAATAAACCAAAGAATATGTTATGCATATTTAAAATGAATTGTGTAGATGCTAAATACCCTAAAAAGTCATGTTATGAGTTTGCATGTAGTTAAAAAGTTTAATCAAGTAAAATGTATAAAGTTAAAGTTGATGAGAAATGGATGAAATAATGAATTGTGAGTTACATATTGATGAATTAATGTTACACAAAGTTGATAGAAGTATTTGAGTTGAAAAGGAATGTTTTAAAAGTGTTAAAATGGTTATTTGCATGTTTTGGTATGTTAAAACATGTAAGAACTAAGGCTTTAGCTTCTACTAAAACCCAGGTTCAGCGGCCTAAAGCAATTAGGCAGCCGAAACTAGAAATAGTCACCAAGACAAGCTGAAACCCAATTTCGACCACCGAAATGAATTTCTTCCACCAAAACTAGGAGCACAAGGGACTTATGGGAGTTGAATTCTACTACAGAAAAGAGAATTTTGTCTTTGTAAGAACGAATTTTGGTCGCTGAACCTACTGTCGAAAGTCTTATGTGCAGCAACTTAAACCTAAGTTGCAACATATGTTATGTATATTGGGGTTTTTAGTAATGTTTTGAAGTATGCTCAAGGCCTATGGATAGTCTTTAACCCTAACTCTGATCTTATATGTTTATATGCTATGTATGTTATGTAAATTGGGGTTTATGGGAATGTTTTAAAGTATGTTTAAGTCTATAGATAGTCTTTAACCCTAAGTTTGAAATAAAAGATCAGACTTAGGGACATAGGGGCTTCAACGATGAACTAGGAATTCATAAAATACGTCTATTATCAAGTGAGTAGATATAATACAGAAAATGAAATGTTTATGGCATGTTCGTACATCATGGTTATGTTGGGTTTCATATATCATGTAAAACAATTAAACGCAGCGAATAATACATGAAACCCTTCTAGGATCCATGCTATTCAAGTTAATTCGATGAAAGGGATATGATAGTTACCTCTTGTAGCGCAGAAAACTTTGCAAATTAGACTATAGGTGCTGCTCAATGAACGACCACTCTCTGTTGGTATCCACACACGAACGACTGTCACTGAACGACGTAGAGTGCTAGCTCATTTCGGTATTTAGGGTCTTAACTCTTTGGTCGGCGTTTTTTTTTAAAACGGCCACTCACTCTCTACTAGTAAATAATGCAGGTAAGGAGCCCTTTTATAACAGATCATTTAATTCTAACCTGATCGAATTTGATTAGGATTAAATATCTGACATAAGTATTCTAATCAAATACTTAAAATTAAAAGGGGCCAAATTTAACTTGATCCGTTCAGTATATTCTAGTGTACGACCCAATATGTTTATATTATGTTGGTAGTGGGTCAATCCCATTTCAAGCCCACAAGTCATAAGCGGCCTTTACCAAGACATTATAACTACCTAAATAATATAAAATCAGTAGTCTAATATCAACCTAATTAATAGAACATATCATAATCCTTTTATCACGCAATATCTTGTTTAAACATAAGTCATGGTCACTATCACACTTATATTGTCCAAATATGAAGTTTCTCGATTACAAACTTGATTGATAAAATCAAATGACATTGATCACTATATCAATTCATTTGAGTATGGCCATGCATTTCTCAGTTCAACTTATCGAGGGGCCCGTAAGATATGTCTCTCATAAGAGAGGGGCAAATTCTATCTTGATTATTCACTTTGCTCCACATGATTCTCATCATGTTCAATCACAATCTTTATGATTATCCGATTAAAGATAATGTTTGATTATGTCAAAACATGATGTCTCTCATATAGGAAACTGTGATAATCTCAAGTCTGAGGACTTCAATGACATAACTATTATGAGATTACTTATGATACTTAATCCATGTAGTGATCTCATGGCGGGTCTATCCAGTACCTTGTTCTCCAACAAGTACTTACAAGTTTGATTTGTATCACCCTATACATGATCATCTCATAATCATCAATCCAACTTATACTAGTCTTAATTCATTATTAATTTCCATAAATATGAATAACTAGGGATGTCAAATTATTATAATAAAAACATGCAAGCATTATAATAATTTAGAAAAACTTCTATAAATTAAATTATGACAATACAATTAAGGTCCAATCACAAGGCCTAGGGCATTACTACCAACTGCTGACTCTTTGAATTCTAGCCTCAAGATTAATATTTCACACTAAATAACCATTAGATCAAAACATAATAAAGATGTGTTGTCATTTCAACCTCAGCGCTTAGATATCTCTTTTAATTTTTTTACTGTCCATCTTATGGCTTTGAAACCTTATAAATACATGCCAGGAAAATGTAGAGAGCGGCTAGATTTTTCGATTGCTAAATGTTATTTTGGATTGCTTTTGCTGACTATACATATGCTCTCTCCTAATCTAAAATCTTTCTTTTAGTCCTCCTCAAATATTTTGATACCTATTTTTACCTGAACTTCCTTCCATAATTTGATGTCTACTGCATCTGCTCTGTTCATCTCTCTATGTGTGCTTTAAAATGATACACTTTCATTTTCTATCTCTACAAGACTAATAACTTCAAAGGTCATACAGATCACCAATGAGATGTTCAAGTTTCCTTTAACAGCCTTACAATTGTCTCCCAACATAACATCAAGTAAGAAAAATGTAGACATTTAGTGCATCATTTCATTAATAATAGTAAAAAGGCTTCAGCCTGTAAATATACATCCATACTTTATTTTTGACAACTTCACATAGTTCACCCTCAGTTATTTTGATTCTGATGATGATGAGGTTATTTATGAATAAGGCCAAATCACTTTGGATTCATATTATCTACTTCTGTATTTAATCGTTCTAATAAATGAGACATTAATTTGTTCCAAAATGAATATATTCGATGCTTGTTTTGAGCCAAACATTAAGGAACCAATATCATAAATTAAACTCCTACTCTTGATGTTATTTTATGAAAAGAGCATGGTAATAAATCTACCTACCCTTTTAGGAACGATGTGGGGTGCCTAACACCTTCTCCACATCTACAAGGACCATAGACCCAAAATCTCTATCGAAAGTATTTTACAATGCATTATCCAAAACACAAATAGAATAGTTTTATCTAGTTTTCCTAAAATTAGGGTGGCGCTCCTCATTTTCACTTCGGTGATAGTTATTCCTTCATGACTATAAGAACCTTTGCAGCATTTATAACAAATAACTTCCTTTCATTCCTTTTGTGTTGTGGAGTGTAAATTATCTTTTGATGCATACTTCTTCACAAATTTT
This sequence comes from Cnidoscolus chayamansa, assembly GCA_948266635.1. Lineage (NCBI taxonomy): Eukaryota > Viridiplantae > Streptophyta > Magnoliopsida > Malpighiales > Euphorbiaceae > Cnidoscolus > Cnidoscolus chayamansa. The sequence continues at coordinate 5,484 of CAOGCB011380559.1, read as the reverse complement.
CTACACTTCTTTTCGCCTTTTTTGAATGCTCTTTTGAATTTTTTGGCCAACATAGCCATTTCCCCATCATCACTTTAGATGCTGGTGGTATTAGAAGAAACTACCTTTAATAGTACATATTTTTTCTTTCCTTCATTCACTTTTTCTAACTTTAATGCAACTCATATCTTTGTTTTTTTTAGAGGTATCTTTTCTAAACATCATCTCATGAGCTATTAATGAACCAATGAGTTCATCATATGTGAATCATGTGAAATTTCTTGTATCAAAGATGACTCTAGTTTTAGCTTTCTATGAATTGGGCATTGATCTCAAGATCTTTTTGACAAATTCTTCTTCTTTGAATCATTGCAACTACAAATTTTCTCTATTTCATGAGAACAATGTTTTCAATTTGAGATATTATGCACAAATCAATCTCTGAGTTTTAGATATTATACACAAATCAAACACTACACTTTTGATTTGATTTTAGTTAATTGAAAATTATGTGTTGAACCTTGAAGATCACAAAACTCTATTTTTAAACTAGTTGAAGTGCACAATCTAAATTAGACAGCCACATTTTTTCATCAAGTCTTAAGTAAAGACTGAACAATTTACAGATTTTGAAAAGTGACCAATTTATTCCCTCTAGGTCACTTACATTTGGAACGAAAAATTATTATTAGAGTCTAGCTTTCTTGCTTAAAGTTCAAAAACCTTAGAGAGATCCTTAAATGGTTAGCATTTCTAACATTATTAGAATGCCTGCACCTTTAGCTGAAGGACGCTCAATCACTAAACTTCATTTGTTTAATGTCACAAATTACTCTTTTTAGAAAACTACAATGAGAAATTTCATTCAATCTCTTGATATCGATGCATGGACAATAATCAAATATGGTTCTTACATTCCTATGAGAACTTGTCCATTTGCAACCCCTACACCTAACAGAAGTTGAACATGATGATACTGATTGGAGAATAATTTTTATAAATTCCAAAGCTATTAACATTTTACATTGTTCTCTTAATCTAAATGAGTGTAATCAAATTTTAGAATGTGAAACAACAAAGCAAATTTGTGATAAATTTTAAGTAACTGATGAAGCAACAAATCAAGTTAAAGAGTCCATAGTAAATAATATACTTTATGACTATGAACTCTTTAAGATGCTGGTGAAACTATTACTGACATAAGTATTTGATTAACTTAAGTAGTCCATCTTCTCAAGGCACTTTTATAATCTTCAGCAGCTCAATAAATTTCAATTTACGATCAACTTTGATGCATTTTAACTAATTCATGGTGTGAACAAAGTATAGCAAACTCAATATTAAGGATATATAGTTAGGAAAAATCAAATATAGTTATTTTATAGTAGTTCAACAAACCAACCTATATCTACTCTTTCAAAGTCCCTCTTTGAGCCTTTAATCCACTAACTTCTCTTTTCAACGACAAATAGAATAGTCAAGTACATCCAACAAGCTTTCCAAGTGTTTGATCAATCTTTAAAAGAAGGTTCTCAAAGCTTACAAATATATAGCCAATTCATTAGTTTAAAAATAGTAAATATTTTCTAATATAGAGGTGGTTAATGCCTCAAACTTTTCCAGTGTAAAAAGTGAGTAACGACTTGTTGAATTTGAAAATATATCTGTTACTATCTTAGCAAATGTGAATTTTGAATGAAGTTAGTATTAATCTAAAATTAGTTAACTAAAATAGAGTAGGAAAAAATATAGGTAGTGAATTTTAAATTGCATTTAAAATGAGGCAGCTAGTTTTAAGTTTTTTTTTTATAATACTTATTATTTTTAAAATTAGATAACTAATTTTAGTTTTTTCAAAAATTAGCTTTATGTTTTCAAATTAAGTTCAAAACATATTTTTGAAAGGAACAAGATTTCTTTGTAAAATGTTGTACACAAAGCAGCTTGTATTATTAGTCTTATGTATACAATTGCAAATGAAGTTAAATATCATATTATAAATCAGTAATCCAAATTCCTATAGACTAGGATAGGTTAGAACAGATTTGACTAAAATAAAAAATATCCCTATAGAATGGGAATCAACAACAACAATTTGATTTGAACAAATACACATCAGATACAGCTTAGGCAAGCTGCTTATCACCCCCCCCCCCCTCCAAGCTGATGGGAGGAACAACCTCCAGTTTGAACTTCAAATCAAGAAATCAACTTTTGGACAATGGTTTAGTTAATATATTGGCCAGCTGATCTATTGTGGAGATGTAAGAAACTTGAAGATTCTTTTTTCAAACCTGATCACGAACAAAATAAAATTCAAGTTCTAGGTGTTTAGATCGAGCATGAAATACAGGATTGGCTACAAGGTAGGTAGCTGAAACATTGTGACACCAAATACGTGGAGGAGAAGAAACATATTGCTTAAGCTCTTGAATCACCTTATAACCAATAGACTTCGAATGCTGCAATGGCCAATGCACGATATTCTTATTAGTGCTGGAATGAGCAACAATTTTCTATTTCTTGGAACACCAAGAAATTAGATTAACACCATGAAACACATCATAAGTCAAAGTAATCTTACGATCAATTTGATCACCTCCCTAGTCTGCATCACTAAAAGCAAATAAGGACGGAGAATAACTTGAACGGATTAATAGACCATGATCTGTTGTACCACGGAGATACTGAAGAATTTGCTTAACACCCTGCCAATGATTTATGGAAGGAGAGTGCATAAACTGGGATTCTTTATTAACTGCCATAGTAATGTCAGGACATGTTAAAGCTAAATACTGAAGCATGCCCACCACCTGCCGAAACAGTTTTAGATCTTCAAAATTATGGGAACTATCCTTATATAATAGGGTTTGTTGAGAATAAGGCGTGTTTATTGGAGTTGCTTCATGCATATTAACATGTTTGAGGAATTCCTAGATATATGTGGAATGTGAAAGATGAAGACCAGTAGATGTAGAGGAGACCTCGACACCTAAGAAATAAGAAGTGAGCCCAAGTCTTTTAGTGCAACAGTAGTACTAAGTTGACCAATAATATGGCAAAGTAGACTTGAAGAAGTCCTTGTCAAAATAAAGTCGTCAACATATACTAAGCAATAAGCCAAGTCTGAAGTAGAAGAGTAAACAAACAAGGAGCTACCTGCTTTGGATCCTTTGAAACCAATCTTTTATAAGGCATTGACAAGACAAAAATACTAAGTACAAGGAGCTTGTTTTAACGCATATAAAGATTTTTTTAAAGCACAAACAATATCAAGCTTATCAGGGTCATGAAAACCTTGATGTTGTTCCATGAATACTGTTTCATCAAAAGTTTCGTGCAAAAAGGCATTGGACACATCAAGCTGACGGATAGGCCAAGCAAGATTGACAGCAATAGACAATACTAAGCGAACATTGGCAAGTTTAATAACAAGTCCAAAGGTTTCAATAAAATCCACACCTAGTCATTGATGTAAACCTTTAGCAACCAATCGTGCCTTGTCACGATCAATGGAACCATCTTGTTTAGTCTTAGTATGAAAGACCCATTTACACCCAATTACATTGGGAGCTTGTGAATGTGGTACTAAATCCCAAGTACCATTTGCCATGAGAGCATCAATTTCCTCAATCATGGCTTGTTACCAAACTAGATGTTTTATTGCTTCAGAATACGTGGAAGGAGTAGTAGAAGTTGCAACTACTTGGTAGGATTTTGGCTTAAGGTTACATATTTTTGAACGGGTGATCATTGGATGGTGATTAGACTCAGTTATTGGTTGGGGTAGTTGAGTGGGTGGAGCAGTATCAGGTTGTAATGCTAGAATAGGAAGTGGAGTTGGAGTATTGAGTAATGGAGGATTGGATGTTGTAGTTGTGGAAGGGGCTTCGTTAGGGACAATAAGGCTAGTTGGATTGATGGGTTGGAGTGGAAGTCGTCCACTAACAGAGGGCAAGGAAGGTTAAGGACACTATGGTGGTGGAATTGGCTTGACTAGAGATAACACTTATGGTAAAGGTGGTGGTGAACCAAGGACAAAAGTCCAAAGAGATCATCAAAAGAAATCGATTGTAATCAAGCCTCTATGTTTCATGTGAATGGCCTGTAATCTAACCCAAGACCTCGCAATATATGATCAATTAGATCATCTTCAGAGATAGGAGAATCAAGAACAACCAGTTGATCAAATAATTGCTTTGCATGGCTCATGTAGGTGGCAATAGTATTAGTGTTGCGAGATAGAGAATGAAGGGCATTTTTTATGGTTCTTATTAGTGCCTGAGATCCAGAAGCATAAGTAGTTTTGAGGCGACTCCAATATGCATATGTAGTATTGACACCAACCACCTGAGATAGAACTCGTTCACAGAGAGAGCTTAGAATCCAGCCTAGCACAATTTGATCTTTGATAAACGACTCTTGATAGGCATGATTAGGAGAATTGTTAATCTCTTTTGGAGGAGGATTAACAGAGCCTTCAACATGATGAAACAGTTGCTGACCATATAGAAAATGAATTAATTGTGCTTTCTAGAGAATATAATTGGAGGGGGTGAGTTTGACAGCTACGTGATTGTGAATAGAAGGAATGGTTGAAGGTAAAACAAGCATTGAAACTGATGAAGAGGAATTGATGGTTGAAGCCATTTATGAAAAAAAATCGGTATTGAAACCTTAATGGCTCTGATACCATGAAAGGAACAAGATTTCTTTGTAAAATGTTGTACACAAAGCATCTTGTATTATTAGTCTTATATATACAATTGCAGGTGAAGTTAAATATTAGATTGTAGATCAGTAATCCAAATCCCTATAGTCGAGGCCAGGTTACAACAAATTTGACTAAATAAAAAATATCCCTATAGAATGGGAATCCACAACGGCAATTTGATTTGAACATATAGCTTAGGCAAGCTGCTTATCAATTTTCACATACTTTTGATCTTTTAGATGTAATCCTTGAAATAATTTGGTCATGGAAAAGTAAATGTAAAAACTTTTGAAATAGGTAAATTATCAATGGCATATAAACTCTATTTTTTTTATATATTCGACCTATAAGATCAATCTTAAATTTATTTCTACATTGACTTTGACTCAAAATGTATTATTAGAAAAGTAAATCTTCAATTTAACCATTGGTCACATTATCTTATATCCAGATTTTCTTGACAACAAGTTATTCATACACTTAAAAGTTTTATAAAAATTACCTTTAATTCCATACAGTTTAATATCATTAAAATCAAGTTTATTTTTTATTTATGGATAAAATTCCCAAATCCAAATTTAAATTTATATATCAATTTTTTAGGTTTTAAAAAAGTTAAATTATTATATTAAAATTGAAAAGTTATAAATTATATTAAAAAGTATTAAACATTTAAATATTTCACACCAATAAACATAAAATAATTATTAAAGACCTGAAGTTCATTATATAGTCCTCACAACAATTCAACTCTCACCAACTCAATTAAATAAGCATACATCAACTTGTTA
>CAOGCB011380557.1:0-17581 GCA_948266635.1 Cnidoscolus chayamansa | reverse complement strand
TGTAAAATCAAAGTTCAAATTTCGTTTTCCGGCAACAAAACAGAGCAGCAAGTGAAGCAGCGAATAGAAGCGAGAAAGGTCAGATGCATAGACAATTGAACAGAGCAAAAGGAGATGCAAATCCGCAGCCATAGAATAAGCAGTGCCGATGATGCAAGGAATCCACCATCAACAACAGCAACTCGCGGCACTCCTTTCCGCTGCCCTCCCCACCGACGACTCCGCTTCTTCCTCTTCTTCAGCAACCGCTTCCACCTCCACCGCCTTAACTGCTGCCTCCTCAACTCCCAAAGCAACTAACTCTGATGATGACGACTCGGCTCGACTCGCCGCCATTAACTCTCTCCACCGCGCGATTCTCTTTCCTCCTAACTCGCTCCTCATCGCGCATTCTGCTTCTTTCCTCTGTCAGGGTTTCTCTCAGCTCCTTTCTGATAAGTACGTCTCCTTTCCATAGCTGCTGTATATCATTTGTTATGAGTTTCTAATAGTTATTTTCGTTTTGTTACTATTGTATTTTCCTCTCTTAGGAAATTCACTTGCTGGTTAGCGTTGTGTTTGTTTGGAAGGGATTTTTATTTTATTTTATTTTTTTGGGAATTTGGAGACAGAAGTTATTAACTGTTCTGTGATGTTTGTACATTTACATGTTATTATTATCTTTTTCTGATCTTTTATACTCACTCACTCTTTTATATTATTTGATTTTGAATTTGTGAACTTTAACAAGTGACATTCTTTTTGTTTAACTCGGAGAAGCGAGTTTTTTTTTTTCTTCAACATTTCGATGTTTCCTCAGAATTTCAACTGACCAAATGGTTGGTCGTGCACAATGAAAGGATTATTAGTTAAAAAACTGATTAAAAAAAATTCTATGTTTGGAATTTACTGCTCGATGTAATTTTCCATGAAACTCTGATGCAGGTCATATTCAGTGAGGCAGGCTGCAGCTACTGCATATGGGGCTCTCTGTGCTGTGCTGTGCTCAATTCTTATTGGATCAAATGGAAGGCAGAACCATGTTATGCTTGGAAGTCTGGTCGATAGGTTCATTGGATGGGCTTTGCCATTGCTTAGCAATGTCAATGTCAGTGCTGGTGATGGGACCGGCGAACTGGCAGTGGAAGGCCTACATGAGTTTCTTAGTGTTGGAGATGTTGTGGGAATTGAGAGATATGCTTCACCAATCCTCAAAGCATGCCAAGAACTTCTGGAGGATGAGAGAACCTCCTTGAGTTTACTGCAACGGCTTCTAGGTGTTCTTTCTTTGGTTTCTTTGAAGTTCTCTAGAATTTTCCAACCTCATTTTCTTGACATTGTAGATGTGCTTCTTGGCTGGGTATTGATACCAGATCTTGCAGAATCAGATAGACGAATTATTTTGGATAGTTTCTTGCAGTTTCAGAAATATTGGGTGGGAAATTTGCAATTTTCTATGGGATTGTTGTCAAAGTTCTTGGGTGACATGGATGTATTACTGCAGGATGGCAGTCATGGAACCCTGCCTCAATTTCGAAGGTTACTTGCATTGCTTTCTTGCTTTTCAACAGTGTTGCAGTCCACTGCTTCTGGGTTGCTGGAAATGAATCTACTTGAACAAATTAGTGAATCTCTCAGCAATATGCTTCCTCGGTTGTTGGGATGCTTATCTTTGGTTGGAAAGAAGTTTGGGTGGTCAAAATGGATTGGGGACTCCTGGAAGTGCTTGACTCTATTGGCAGAAATATTGTGTGAAAGATTTTGTACTTTCTATCCGCTTGCAGTTGATATCTTATTTCAAAGCCTGGAAATGAGTAGCAATACACAAACTCAAGCTGAGAAGATTACCACTTTTCAAGTTCATGGGGTTTTAAAAACTAATCTTCAGTTATTATCTCTGCAAAAACATGGCCTCCTTCCGTCTTCAGTTCAGAAAATAATACAGTTTGATGCACCAATATCTCAGCAGCGTTCGCATCCGAATCATTTGGTGGCTGGAAGCTCGGCTGCAACTTATGTTTTCTTGCTTCAACATGGGAATGACGAAGTTGTTCAACAGGCAATCACAGTGTTGATTGAAGAGGTCAATCTGCTAAAGGACATGCTAAAAAGAACTTCAGATCTTGGAGATGAGGTTAAGAGTGTTGCAGGTTCTAAATCCTATTCAAAGGCCGAGTTGTATGCTTTTTTGAAATTTGATTTGAAAGTTCTGTTAACTTGTGTTTCCTTGGGTGGGATAAACAATTTGACTAGCCAACCAGACTTGGCTGTAATTTATCTGAAGAGGTCAGAAAGGTTGACATCTTTCATTGCTGAGAAAATGGATCCTTTTGTGACACCCATTCAGGCCTATGTGGAGTTGCAAGTCAATGTTATCAAAACAATGGACAGGCTAGCTGCAGTTGAATTATTGAGCAAGTGCTGCATAGGAAATCAGACTAGCAAGAAAGTTTCTATAGATGTTGATGTTGAAAAAGCCCATGACAGTTTCAGGGATGTACATTCTAAAGTTATTGTGGAACATCTGAGAAAATACACTGTGATTCTTGTTAAAGCTCTAGATGTTCTTTCTCCTCTTGCAGTTAAGGTAGTAGCCTTGGAATGGATCCAAAGATTCTCTGAGAATCTTATTCTTATTTATGAAAATTCAAATGTGAATAGTTTTTTAAATGCACCATTTGGATATATTGGATCTATTGGAAGTATTCTTTTCTCAGTACTTGATGCTGCATTTGACAGGGAATCAAAAGTGAGGTTGTGTGTGGCTTCGGTTTTGGAGCTGCTTTTGGAAGCAAGGATCATAGATCCCATGTTTTTTTATCCCATAGCTGAAGTGGTCTTAGAAAAACTTGGTGATCCAGATGTTGAAATAAAACATGCATTTATTAGACTGCTTTCCCATATCATACCTATGACAATTTATGTATGTGGTTTACATGATCATGGAGCATTAATCAAATCTAGGCCCAATGCACTTAAACTTGGTAACAGTTCCAACTTGCACTGGAAGCAAGTATTTTCCCTGAAGCAGCTGCGTCAGCAACTTCATTCGCAACAACTGGTTTCCATTTTGAGTTACATATCCCAAAGATGGAAAGTACCGCTTTCTTCTTGGATCCAACGGCTCATTCATAGCCGTCAAAGTTCTAAGGACCTTGTTCAAGGCGAACTTGAGGAAACACAAAAATTTGGTGCCAATGTTCTATGGTTGGACATTAAAGTGGATGAAGATATTCTGGAAAGAATTTGCTGTGTTAATAATTTGGCTGGTGCTTGGTGGGCTATCCATGAAGCAGCTAGATATTGTATTACAACACGGCTTCGAACTAATCTTGGTGGCCCCACCCAAACATTTGCAGCGTTGGAAGGAATGCTTGTTGAAATTGCACATGTGCTACAGCTTGAGATTGAGCAAAATGATGGAAATCTGAGTATAATAGGATCTTCTGGTGCTCATTTGCTACCAATGAGGTTGCTACTGGATTTTGTTGAGGCCCTAAAGAAGAATGTATACAATGCATATGAAGGATCTGCTATTTTACCTTCTGCTTCACGCCAGAGTTCCTTGTTCTTTCGTTCAAACAGGAAGGTCTGTGAGGAGTGGTTTTCTCGTATATGTGAGCCAATGATGAATGCTGGATTAGCGCTGCAAAGTCATGATGCTACAATCCAATATTGTAGTGTTCGTTTGCAGGAGCTAAAGAATCTTTGGGCTTCAGCTTTGAAGGACAAGTCTAGGCCACAGATGTCTGAAAATCTTCACAAGATCAGGGATAAATTTTCTGGAGACATTTTGCGAATTTTACGACACATGGCATTGGCTCTGTGTAAGAATCATGAACCAGAAGCATTGGTTGGTTTACAACAATGGGCTTCAATAACATTTTCTTCCTTGCTACTGGATGAAAACCATTCACTCAGTCATAGTCTGATATTAGGCCCTTTTTCCTGGATCACTGGGCTGGTATATCAGTCAGGAGGCCAGTATGAAAAAGCAGCTGCTCACTTCACTCACTTGTTACAGAATGAGGAGTCACTCAGCGCTATGGGTTCTGATGGCGTGCAGTTTGCTATTTCACGCATAATTGAGAGTTATACTGCTGTATCGGATTGGAGATCTCTAGAATCTTGGTTAATAGAGTTGCAAACACTTCGTTCTAAACATGCTGGAAAGAGTTATTCTGGTGCTTTAACTACAGCTGGCAATGAAGTCAATGCAATTCATGCATTGGCGTGCTTTGATGAGGGTGATTTTCAGGCAGCTTGGGCTTTCCTAGATTTGACTCCTAAAAGCAGCTCTGAACTCACACTTGATCCTAAACTTGCCTTGCAAAGAAGTGAACAAATGCTTTTACAGGCAATGCTGCTTCATCTTGAAGGGAAGACAGACAAGGTGCCACATGAAATACACAAGGCTAAGTTGATGCTGGATGAAATGTTGTCTGTTTTACCACTTGATTCTTTAACAGAAGTGGTGCCACTTGCTACTCAATTACACTGTATCTCTGTATTTGAAGAATGTCACAAGCTTAAAGGCAACCTGATGAAATCTAAGCAACAGCAGTCAATATTAAGTTCTTATGTTGAGTCGGTTCAATCTGTTATAAATATAGTTCATCAAGACTGTAATCCATGGTTAAAAGTTCTCCGGGTTTATCAAACCAATTTTCCAACTTCTCCAATCACTTTAAAGCTCTGCATGAATCTATCAAGTTTAGCTCGTAAACAGGGAAACCTAATGTTGGCTGGTCGCTTAAACAACCATCTCAGAGGTCATGTATTGAGTTCCTCTGAGCAAATACATGGTGATTTCTTATTGTCAAATTTGCAATATGAGGATTTCCTGCTCATGCATGCGGAGAACAAGTTTGAAGATGCTTTTGCAAATCTTTGGTCATTTATCCGATCTTTCATGGTTTCTCCTGTACACATAGATTATGAGTCAGATGATAATATTTTGAAGGCCAAAGCGTGCTTGAAACTTTCAGGTTGGTTGAGAAGGGATTATCAGGATCTGAATTTGGAACATATTGTTCACAAGATGCGGGCAGATTTTCGCATTGATGATAAATCTTTGCTCAGCAGTGGTGGTCCATCTATCAATGATGAGAACTTCAGTCCTAAAGTGAGTCTGGGCATTATTATTGAGGAAATTGTAGGCACTGCTACAAAATTGTCAACACAACTTTGCTCCATTATGGGAAAATCATGGATTTCTTATGCATCTTGGTGTTTCAGTCAGGCTAGAGACTCTCTCTTAACTCCATGTGAAAATGTTCTCCGCTCATGCTCTTTCTCCTCTCTACTTCTTCCAGAAGTTCTGCCTGAAAGATTTAAATTGACTGAAGATGAGAGAACCCGAGTACATGAGGTGGTTTCAAAGCTTTTTCAGAATGAGGGAGTTCCTATTAATGGTGAAGAAGGAGATATGGAACTTTGGTTTAATTCTATGCAACATCTTAGAAATAACAGCCCTGTGGAGGCTGTGGTACATGAAGCAGTGGATATAATTGAAGCTGCTGCTGGAGCATCTGGTGCAGAAAAATCCAACGGTGAGTCCCTTTCTGTTACTCTAGCATCTCAGCTGCAAAACTTCCTATGTGTTAAAGCTGGCCTCGAAGGAACAGATCTCTCCTCTGCAGTTGATGAGTTAGTTAATATTTGGTGGTCTTTGAGGAGAAGACGAGTATCTCTCTTTGGGAATGCAGCTCATGGTTTCATGCAATACTTGACATATTCATCTTTAAGGTTCTCTGATGGTCAGTTGGCTGGCTCTGGGTGTGAGTCGGTAAAACAAAAAACTGGTAGCTACGTTTTAAGGGCTATCTTGTATGTCCTACACATCTTCCTCAATTATGGAGTTGAGTTGAAAGATACAATTGAACTTGCTCTTTCAACAATTCCGCTGTTGCCATGGCAGGTGAGAACCTCTCTCTCTCTCAAATGCACATTTTCAAGTTGTTATCTATTATTTCTGGTTTTGATGCAGTGACATTTTTCTTCTATGTTTGGTAGGAAGTCACTCCCCAATTGTTTGCTCGTTTAAGTTCTCACCCTGAGCAACTTGTTCGCAAGCAATTGGAGGGCTTACTGATGATGTTGGCTAAGCAATCTCCTTGGTCCATAGTGTACCCAACACTAGTTGATGTAAATGCTAATGATGATAAGCCTTCAGAAGAGCTTCAACACATACTTGGTTGCTTGGTAATGCAAATTGTTCATCAAATTGCTAGTCTATGGATTAGATGCCTATAACTTTATCATATCAGGTTCTAATTTGGAATAAATCAGTTCTAGGTGCTTTGCCTTCTCCCTTTGATTATGGTGAAACCTGCTAATTTTGAGACATACATCCTTATTCCTTAATGACATCATTACTTGATGTTATGCTTGATTGTATTTGGAAAATCTGGAATTAATGCTATATATGTGATGCAGGAGATCTTAGATATATTAGGACTAATTTTAGGAAAAATAAGTGGCTGATTTTATTTAGAAGTTCTATTAATCTTAGGGTTCCTTATCCTTTTGTAATTAGCTTACAAATGTAAATGGGATTAGAACCTCTACATATTTATGGCATGTTTGGTTCAACTACAAGTTAGTATGGAGTTCATAAATTTCGTGTTTTGTGTGTTTGGATTAGAATTCAATTCTATGGAATTGGTTATAACTGAATAAATCCCTGTCCTATATGATAAGAGTTACACAATAATCTTTTTTGGACTAACATGCCCTAATGAACAAGTTCTCTCTCAATCATCCATTTATATTTATTAATTAAATTACATAGTAAGTACTATTAATTAATTTAATTCATTAAAAGATATATTTTTTAACTTGTTATTATTTCAGGTTTTTTTTAAATTTTTTTTATACTTGTTCACTTTCTACTTTATAAAAAAAGAATTCACATTTTACTATTTACGTTGTTCTATAAATCTCATATATTATGAGACATGTGAATTTATTTTATATTTACTAATATACTGTTAATAAATTTATGTTTTTATAAATTATTATAAATTTGTTGTTATATATAAGATTTTTATCGATAGAGTATTTTTGTATATATGAGAACAGATAAATTTCAATTACGGAATTAAACCAAACATGAATTTTGTTGAATTTTTCATTTTAAGTTGTATCAATCAAAATAGTGGGATTCATTTCAACTGAATTCTATGTGGAATTCAATTGAATTTCACTAATTTATGTTAAAGATTTTTTATGACTATTGACTTGAGCAAGTAAATTGAGGATTAGTTTTCTTCAATAGTTGAATTTGAGAATTTATTCTCACCCCATACATCAAATAACTATTGATTCTGCATCTACGTTGATAAGATTCAACTATTCAAGAAGCCTTCACTCACCATTGAATGCATTTGCTCCAGAATCAGTAAATGTGCCTAGTGAGGTTAGCGGTATTAGACTATTATATCATTTATTCATATCCATTAAAAGTTAATAAGCCATGCATGTCTAATCAGGGTCAGTGGTATTGCTGTGTTACTGTGTTAGGCTGTTAGCTGATAAGATTATTTAAAAATGATCAGGAAATTGCTTGATTTAAAGGAAAACTTTTGTAATATCAGTTCTCCTAAGATACTCCATTATGCTCTGTGAGCCAAGTGCTTGGATGATAATGTTCAGTACCTTGACTTAATTTTCATTTTACTTGGTTTTTTATTCAGATTCCTTGTGCTCTGTTTTCTTGATTATCAAAATTTTTGCCATGTCACATTATAAAGTATAATCTTGTCACATGCAGAAAGAGTTGTACCCGAGATTAATTCAGGATGTTCAGCTAATGATAAATGAACTTGGAAATGTTACTGTTCTTTGGGAAGAACTTTGGCTCAGCACACTTCAAGATCTTCATGCAGGTAAAGTGTAGATAACAATAATGAGGCCTTTGTTGTTCATAGTGCCAAATATTTTAACTATGCTTTCCATGATTCAATTTCCATATTGTGGTTTATTGAATAAACCACTGTGATAGTTGGAATCTTACGTGTTGAAGCATATATAAGCATTTGGTCTGTATGATATATTTTTAAATATTCCATATCAGTTAGGTATATGGGTAATGTGCCCTTTTAAAGACTTAGACAATCATCCTCCCTTAGCTAGCTTTTGGAGGTAAGTTAGTCTTAAGTCTATTTCAGTATAATGGTATTAGAGCCTTCCTAACTGATGTTGGGTCTTCTGTTAGTGTTTTATGCTCAACATGTTACACCTGGGACTGGATGTGGGGGAGGGAGGGTGTGAATTATCAAATATTGGTTAGGTAATGTGGGGAATATGCTGTTGTACATACTTGGGTAATTCTCTCCACTTGAGCTAGCTTTGGTTGAGTTATGTCGAGGCCCATTTTGTTAACAATATGCGATGATGTACTATTATTTATATGTATAATTCTTTTTCAATGGAGTAATGGTTTCTTGCAGTATCATGACATATTCTCTGAGTTCTTTACTTCTTAGAAGCACAATGATTTTTGGGAATTCCTACTTCTGCTACTTATTTATTTTCTATGACCAGAGTTTAGGGCACTTAACTTCATTTTTATACAGATGTGGTGCGACGCATAAATGTGTTAAAAGAGGAAGCTGCACGAATTGCAGAGAATGCCACACTAAGTCAGAGCGAGAAGACTAAGATAAATGCTGCTAAATACTCAGCCATGATGGCTCCCATTGTGGTTGCTTTAGAGCGCCGCTTGGCTTCAACTTCTCGAAAACCTGAAACTCCTCATGAATTATGGTTCTATCAGGAATACAGAGAAAAATTAAAGTCAGCCATTTTGACTTTTAAGACTCCTCCAGCTTCAGCTGCTGCACTTGGAGATGTGTGGCGGCCATTTGATGATATTGCTGCATCATTAGCTTCCTATCAGAGAAAGTCATCAATATTATTAAGGGAAGTTGCACCCCAACTGGCTTCATTGTCATCTTCTGATGTTCCAATGCCTGGTCTTGAGAAGCAAGTTACAGTCGCTGAATCTGAGGGAGACCTGACTACTACTCTTCAGGGAATGGTTGCAATTGCTTCTTTTTCTGAACAAGTGACTATCTTGTCCACCAAGACAAAACCTAAGAAACTTGTTATACATGGTTCGGATGGTCAAAAGTACACTTATCTTTTGAAAGGGCGAGAAGATCTGCGACTTGATGCCAGAATCATGCAGCTTCTGCAAGCTATAAATGGTATAATGCATTCATCTTCTGCAACTCGTAAGCATTTGCTGGCTATACGGTATTATTCTGTAACTCCAATCAGTGGTCAGGCAGGTCTTATCCAGTGGGTGGACAATGTGATAAGCATATACAGTGTGTTCAAGTCATGGCAAAACCGTCTGCAGCTAGCCCAATTCTCAGCAGTGGGTCCAGGCACTGCAAAAAATTCTGTTCCTCTGCCTGTTCCACGGCCAAGTGATATGTTCTATGGTAAAATTATACCAGCACTTAAAGAGAAAGGCATAAGGAGAGTCATTTCACGAAGAGATTGGCCTCATGATGTCAAGCGTAAAGTTCTTCTGGATTTAATGAAGGAGGTTCCTAGACAGCTGCTACACCAAGAACTTTGGTGTGCTAGTGAAGGATTCAAAGCCTTCAGCTTAAAATTGAGGAGGTACTTTCTAAGGAATCTGTAAACGTTGATACACTTCTCTTGTTAGAATTTCACAACCAAAAAACTCATGCTTTGTTGGTGGGAGGTCCATGCAATAATTAATCTTTGCATGAATGCAAGTATTCATTACAATTTTCCAGTTTCACCACAGTGTTCTTTCCTTCTACTCTTTTTACTCGCTCTATGTTTTATGATATATATATATATATACACTCCTAAAATCTTGTAGCTGTACTTGTTTTTCAAGTTTTTTTTCGGTCTGTCCAACTTTTGATAATGGAGCATGCAAAAGTTTTTATATTAGCTTCATGCAACCAAAACTTCAATTGCAAAACAATACTGAGTTGGCTTCAATAGTCCACTTAGTCCTTCTTTCACTAGATATCTTCCTTTAGCACTTAGCAGATAATTGGTATAAGATGTTACCATTGCAAACTAATATAAATATGGAAGTTGAAGGAATCAAATAATCTTTCCATTTTTAAATTTAAAAACAAAAAAGAAATCTTATCTATTTGAAATTTTTTATATTATATTAATCGATTTTATACTTAGATTGTGAATTACTTATGTTAGTGCTCCTCTTTCCCCTTTTTTCTTTTTTGCATATATTTCATGTTTCAGGTTCTGCATCCCCTGCAAAAACTAAATCATTCTTCCTGTTCTTCATTTGTAGGTATTCTGGAAGTGTTGCAGCCATGAGTATTGTGGGCCACATTCTTGGTCTAGGAGATAGACATTTGGATAATATTCTGGTGGATTTCTGCAGTGGGGATATTGTACATATTGATTATAACATTTGCTTTGATAAGGGGCAAAGACTAAAGATTCCCGAAATTGTTCCATTTCGTCTGACTCAGATGATTGAAGCTGCTTTAGGATTGACTGGAGTAGAGGGTACCTTCAAGGCAAACTGTGAGGCAGTTGTTGACATTCTGAGGAAAAATAAGGACATAATCGTGATGTTACTGGAAGTCTTTGTTTGGGATCCCCTTGTGGAATGGACCAGAGGGGATTTTCACGATGATGCAGCAATTGGTGGTGAAGAAAGAAAGGGCATGGAGTTAGCAGTTAGCTTGAGTTTATTTGCATCTCGGGTGCAAGAAATTCGTGTTCCCTTGCAGGTAATTAATCATCAAAAACTCTTGTACATGTCTTCCTTTTCTGAAACACAATATCTATTGTTTTCTGAAATTACCTATATATGAAATGCAAAGTATCTGTTGAATTGATACTGTTCATCATTTTTCTTATTTTGGTTATTTATCTTCTGTGAATTGCATTTGGTTACTTAGAATAATATTATGTAAACCATTGCTTTGTTATAATTCATTTCTGTCTAGATTTCAGTCATTTTTAAAAATTTTTTTTTTACTTTCGGCTCTTTTGCCAGTGCGCTACTTTTAACTGCACACAATGATTTTGTTATTTTTTATTAATTTTTTGGTTCTGAAAATTGTGTTAGAATATGAATAATGCCTAATGCCCTCCAATTATTATCAGGAACATCATGATCTCTTATTGGCTACCTTACCTGCTGTTGAATCTGCTCTTGAGGTATGGAGAATTGGTACCTAAGTCTTTTGGTTACTGAAAGATTTTAATTGACCAAACGCATCAATTGGCCTCTCACTACACAAAAGGTCAGTTCGCACCTAGAGTTTTGGACCTTTTTGTTCTTAAAATTTGACACCTAATTTTTATGAAAGTGTAATCATTTAATCCCTTAACATTACAAAGTGTAACTATCGAACCCGCTGAAAAGGCAGAGTACATATGTCTTACATTCTCACGTAGGGGTTAAATGGTTACATACTTATGAAGGATTGTTGTTGAATATTAACAATGAAAAGGTTAGGTTGCCAATTGACTTTTTGTGTGAAGCTCAAGGCCAAGTGATGCATTAAGCCATTTTAACTTGTACTCAACTATAGATTTTTCTTAACTGAGAATGCATGTTCCAGAGGTTTTCTGATGTTCTAGACCAATATGAGCTTACCTCTGCTCTTTTCTACCGAGCTGACCAAGAGAGATCCAGTCTTATTCTTCATGAGACATCTGTGAAGTCAATTGTGGCTGAAGCAACTTGTAATTCAGAGAAAACACGTGCATCATTTGAAATGCAGGCTCGAGAATTTGCTCAAGCAAAGGCTGTGGTAGTTGAGAAGGCTCAAGAAGCTGCAACATGGATGGAACAGCATGGGAGGATACTTGATGCTTTACGGAGCAATTTACTTCCTGAAGTAAATACTTGCCTAAATCTGACTAATATGGCTGATGCCTTGTCTCTTACATCAGCTGTTCAGGTCGCAGGAGTTCCTTTGACCATAGTTCCTGAGCCTACACAAGCACAATGCCAGGACATAGATAGGGAAGTTTCTCAACTCATAGCTGAACTGGATCAAGGACTCTCATCTGCCCTAGCTGGAATGCAAGTATATTCTGTGTGTTTGCAAAGAATTCTACCTCTAAACTACCTTACAACTAGTGCAGTACATGGCTGGGCACAAGTGTTGCAACTGTCTGCAAATGCCCTATCCTCTGATATTCTCTCTCTTGCTAGAAGACAGGCTGCTGAACTGATTTCCAAAGTACTAGGAGATAATCTTGATTCTGTCAAACATGGTCATGATGATCTTTGTTTTAAACTTGAGAATTATGCAATTGAGATGGAGAAAGTTGAAGCAGAGAGTGCTGAGCTGGAGAGTTCTGTAGGCTTGGAGACTGAATCAAAAGTTAAGGACCGTCTTCTGTCTGCTTTTGTTAAGTACATGCAGTCTGCCGGTCTTGTAAAGAAAGAAGATGCTAGTTCTTTTAACCATTCAGGACAATTAAAATATGACATGATCAGGGATGCGAAGTTGTCAGGGGAGCAGGAAGAGAAGAAAGAGAAGGTGCTCTCTGTTCTAAATGTAGCTGTAAGTTCCTTGTACAATGAGGTTAGGCATAGGGTTGTTGACATATTTAGTAATTCTGCTGGAGGAAGAAATGAAAATGATAAATTTGGAACCATTTTCTCTGAGTTTGAAGAGCAAGTAGACAAATGCATACTTGTGGTTGGGTTTGTTAGTGAACTGGAGCAATTTATTGGTTGGGACATGGCTAGTGTGGATGCAGAAGTAAGTCACACAAAAAGTTATCCTGAAAAGAACTGGGCTTCTATATTTAAAACCTTTTTACTGTCCTGCAAGAGTTTAATTGCGCATATGACTGAAGTTGTTCTATTGGATGTGATGAGATCTGCTGTTTCTTTGAATTCAGAAATTATGGATGCATTTGGATTGATCTCACAAATCCGGGGTTCCATTGACACAGCATTGGAGCAGCTATTGGAGGTTGAATTGGAGAGGGCATCCTTGGTTGAACTTGAAAAGAACTACTTTGTCAAGGTTGGTCTCATCACTGAGCAACAGTTGGCTCTTGAGGAAGCTGCGATGAAAGGTAGGGATCATCTTTCTTGGGAAGAGGCAGAAGAGCTCGCCTCCCAAGAAGAAGCTTGTAGGGCACAGCTGGACCAACTCCATCAAACATGGAATGAGAGGGAGATGCGTACATCTTCTCTCATTAAGAGAGAAGCTGATATTAAAAATGTGCTAGTTTCTTCTGAAGGCCATTTTCAATCTCTGATTAGCACTGAAGAGACAGGAGAGCCACATACATTAGGGAGTAAAGCACTATTGTCCTTACTAGTGAAACCTTTCTCTGAATTGGAATCCTTGGATAAATCATTGTCAACTTTTGGTGGTTCTGTTACTTCTCATTCAGATGAGTTTTCAAATTTAGCAGATGTTATGAGTTCAGGTTACTCAATATCTGAATATATCTGGAAATTCAGTGGCTTATTAAACAGCCAATCTTTTTTCATTTGGAAAGTGTGTGTTGTGGATTCTTTTCTTGATTCATGCATACATGATGTTGCTTCATCTACTGATCAAAATTTAGGATTTGACCAACTCTTCAATGTTGTAAAGAAAAAGCTTGAAGCCCAACTTCAAGAACATATTGGTCGATACCTGAAGGAACGAGTTGCTTCTACTTTCTTGGCATGGTTGGACAGAGAAAGTGAGCATTTGAAGCTATTGACAGAGACATCAAAGGAACTTTCTATGGACCAACTGAAAAAAGATGTGGGCGCTGTCAGGAAGGTCCAGCTCATGCTTGAGGAGTACTGCAATGCACATGAAACTGCAAGAGCAGTGAGATCAGCAGCTTCCATAATGAAAAAACAGGTAAATGAACTCAAAGAATCTCTTCACAAGACTGGCCTGGAGATTGTCCAATTAGAATGGATGCATGATGCATTAATCTCTTCGCAGAAGACCAGAGCCACTTTTCAAAAATTTCTTCCTACTGAGGATAACCTATATCCCATTATCTTAAACCTCAGCAGATCTAATTTGCTTGAAGGTATACAATCTGCCGTAAAAAAATTGGCTAGGTCTGTAGATTGCTTGCAAGCTTGTGAAAGAAATTCCATTGTGGCAGAAGGGCAGCTTGAGAGAGCAATGGGATGGGCTTGTGGTGGTCCAACTTCAGGTATGACTGGAAATATATCTACTAAAACTTCAGGAATTCCTCCCGAGTTTCATGACCATCTGATGAGGCGACAAAAATTACTATGGGAAGCAAGAGAAAAGGCATCAGATACTATCAAAATTTGCATGTCAATATTAGAATTTGAAGTATCAAGAGATGGGGTTTTTTGTATTCCTGGAGAGACTTATCCTATGATGACTGGAGGTGATGGCAGGACCTGGCAACAAGCTTACATGAATGCATTAACAAAATTGGAGGTCACATGCCATTCTTTTACACGTGAGTTTCCTTTCTTGCTAAATGGTTTGACCCATTTTGGTTAATACAACTTTCTTATGGCTAGTGAATTTATTTTCTGCTGGTTCTTGTCATAGGCACTGAGCAAGAATGGAAGCTTGCGAAAAGCAGCATGGAAGCTGCATCCAGTGGCTTGTATTCTGCAACTAATGAGCTATGCATTGCATCGCTTAAAGCAAAGTCAGCTTCAGGTTAATGTCCTTTTGTTTGCTATAATAGACATCCATGCCAGTGTGTGCATATACATGTATAATATAAGAATACAAGCACTAACGCCACCAATAATGTAGGGAGTGATGTCAGAGAAACTGGATTAAGATAAATATTATTGATATGCGACATGTCTGAATTTAAGCCTCTGATTTTTAATCTTGACCATTATGGTACCAAGATTTTCAAATCAATTTGTAGTAGCCATAATGGCTGTTAGACGAAAACTGAGAAATGGCTGTATCTTCTGGCCAGTGGAGGAGGGGAATAAAGGGGCATTACCTGGATAGAGGGAAGAAATCATTCTTTGACTTCGAGATATTATATCTTATTTCAGTCATTTTACTTCAAAGGAGTAGTATTGGGCGTGGAGGCAGAATAAGAACCATCGACACTGGAAATGATCATATCTCCTTGAGTCCAATAACACAGTTGCATCACTTTTCTGTCCTCACTTGTGTGCTCACTTATTCTCCATTGCTCTCCAACATGTTCAAAATTATTTGTGGACTGTGTCAGTTGCATGTGATATGCTGTTTTATGCAGGTGATTTGCAGAGCACTGTTCTTGCAATGAGAGACTGTGCATATGAAGCTAGTGTTGCTCTATCTTCTTTTGGCCGTGTATCAAGGGGCCAAACTGCTTTGACTTCTGAATCTGGCACCATGCTTGATGAGGTATTATTCTAGCGTATGGGCTATCAGTTTTCACTATTCTATTTGTATTCTTCTCTTTTTGGTTTAAATGATATTAAGAATCATCAGCATGATAGGTGGGCTAGGCCCTTTTTTTGTGGTTATTTTAAACATGCCTTTTTCCTATTTCTGATTTGTTAAAATTGATGAGATTTTCCCTGAATGAAGAATCTTACAAGCGTTTTATGAGAAATCCTGTAATTATGAGAAAAGCATGAGACTGATTACCAAAATCCATAAATGTTATGTCTCTTCCATTAGAAATATGTTCTATACACTATGAGATATACACACGTGAATAAAATGTTGTTTCCATGGATGTAGGGTCTGTAACTTACCACGTAAATCTTTACCTTGTTCTTTTTTCCTTTCTTTTCTTATAATTCTAAATTTAACATGGTATTAGAGTGTGCCTTGGAGTTCCTAATATTCCTCTTCGTCAAGGGTTGAATTACCCGCTCTATTATATTCTTCTGTCATGGGCAAGGGTTGAAGTACCTACTCTATATCTCAAGTTTTCTTCCCTTCTCTGTTTTTTCTCTTGCTCTTCTTCTCATTTAGGGTTTGAAGTTTGAACGCCCAAAGGCTTTGAAGAAGACAAATATGGTTTTGAAAACCTAAGACCCTCCAAGCTTCTTAAAAAGGAATCTCAAGGAGAAAGGACCTCCTCTCTTTATAGTGTTGGATAAAAGTGAAAAAAAGATATTTCTTTTTAGTTTAGGAGAGAGTGTGCTTGATAATAAATCCATGAATTTTGCAAAAATCTCATTAAGGGGGACTTTTAAAATTAACCAGATATTTCCTTAATGAAGAATCTTAGGAGTGAGTTATGAGATCTCATGATCATGCGAAAATCATGAGAAAATTACCAAAAATCCATGGAGCTGACTTATTCTTGATACCATCGCATGTATGCTATCTTCCATTATAAATATAGAGTTCTATGTACAATGAAAGACACCAAGGGAAGAAAACTGATTATCAAATTCAAGACTTGCACAATCTCAGCAAATAAACACAATTATTTGCTTGCAAAGTTGCATACTAGGAAATACAAAAAAGAATCATAAAATTGCCAGGCAAGAGGTGAGGCAAGGCACCATCCCCTCACCTCGGTTGACTAAGGTGAGATGCTCTTCAAAGAGGGGAACATCTTTGACTATTGAGGTGCTAGAGTTGTGGCCTCACTGAGAAAGCAGTTTCTTTTTGGTTCTTTAAATGATTTTAAACAACAGAACAAAAGCGTTAGACTCTCCAATTTGTTTCAAATAGCAGCCAGTAGCCCAAAAGAGTAGTTTCTTGCTCTCCTAATAGCAGCGAGCAGGTATGCCTCTCTTTTTCTCTTCCTCTTCTCCTTTCTTTCTCTCTCTCTCTCTCTCTCTCTCTCCCTGCTGAACCTGGTGCATTAGTAGCAAATTCCTTTTTTATATAATTTTCTTTCTTCTCTGCTCTCCTATTCTTTCTTCTATTTTCTTGTTCCCTTCTCAAAATGGAATTATGGCAGTATATTTTTATTTTAATTACTGTGTATGTATGTATAATTGTGTGTGTATGTACGTGTGTATATAAGAATAGAATTAGGAGGTAGAAGAAGAAGGGTAGAATGGAGTGTTTGGATGAATAATTTCTTGTTATTCTCCATAACAACTCACACTTGTATATTGGTGTGAGTTTACATTTGAATCCCACTAATTCTCTCTCTCTTGCCAGCTCATCATAACAGCTCACCATAATTAACTTTTGTTATTCACATGCTAATTTACCCTCACTGCACATGCTCACCCTCCTGCACATGCTCACTCTCCTGCACATGCTTCCTATGTCTTATAGAATATGTGGCAATACCCCCTCCATGAATGTCTTCTTGTCGCCAAGAAGACTTAAACTCAGAGAATTAGCTGAGAATAAAACTATGGTCTTCCCAAGTAGCCTCCACCGCCAAGTGACTCAATTTAATGAGGCCTTGCTTAATTCTATGACTCTCTTGAAGCAAGTTCCTGGTTTTGAGCACATGTTCAGGAAAATAGAAACATAATCTTCTTGAAATAGAGGTAGCTCTTGCACCACTACTTGTTGATCGCCAAATCTTCTTGAGCAAAGAAATATGAAATACAAGATGGATGCGAACTTCAGCTAGAAGGCTAAACTTTTAGGCTACTGTCCCTATCTTTTGCAACACCTGATAAGGACCATAGTATTGAGCAGACAACTTGAAATTCTCCCTTAGA
>CAOGCB011380340.1:0-17001 GCA_948266635.1 Cnidoscolus chayamansa | reverse complement strand
TGATAAAATAAGGAAATGCAAGTATTGAATTCAATCTAGCTTCAAACTCCAAGAGTATTGATCGTTCAATGTTAATGTTTTGCCTGTGGTGAAATTGGAGAGGGGAAAGGCAGGGATCGACCTGACCTGAATTGCTTAAGATTAACAAGAAATCTCCCTCCGCGTTGAGTACTAGCGCAGCAAAAAAGACAGTGGCCCTCAGGGCCAGCCAGATACCATGCAGGGGCCTCAACACATGAATAGCATGGAGAAGCGAGAAGTGTAAAGCCTATTTTAAGCGGAGGCCCAACAGGGCTACGATTATTCTTGGGTGGTCCCCAAAACAGCAGTCATCCATTTTATGTAATAGGCCCTTGCTATTGTCGGTGACGCCAACGCGCTTTTTCCTGGTTTTGCCGACACTCTCTTCGATCTCTCTCACCTAATCAACCTCATCCAGCGGTATGTTAAAATGAAATAAAATTATATATAAACCAATGACACAGCAGAAGTTTAAAAAACGACGTCACTTCACTGAGTGGAAAGGGGTGACGCGTCGGTGTCTATGGGTATCCACTAATTAATTATTTTCAAAGATTAACCTGGAAGGAAAACAACATTCAATTCCTTTCACCTCACCCTATACCTCAGATTCACTCCAAAAGTACCACTTTCCCCGTAATAATACTCTCTCTCTCTCTCAGTCACCTTCATCTTACGACGGAACACCCTCACCGAAAGCCAGATTCCGATTAGATCTGGTTTTCGATTGTACTTGTATTCAAATGTTCATTGATTTCTCTTCGTAAAATCACTCAAAAATGGCCATCTCTAGTCCTATTACTCCTGCCCAGGTCTGCTCCTTGCTTTTGCCTCATTTCCTTGTAGATCTTGCTTCCATTTTAAACTTTCTTTTGCTTATGCTCTATTTTGCAGGTTTCATTTTTTCTTGGAATTGTACCTGTAATTGCTGCCTGGATATATTCGGAGTTTTTGGAGTACAAGAAAAATGCAGCCGCATTCAAAGCGTGAGTTGAATATTCTTCTTCTCTTTGTTTTTTTTGTTATATATTATTATATACCGAGGTGCGGTTTTTAAGCTTAACTGAAGTTGCTCTTATTGCTAGTAGGCATTCTGATATTGTGTTGGCTGAAGTGGAAGATGGCACTGTTAAAGAAGATGATAAAGCTGTTTTACTTGAAGGGGGAGGTCTTCAGTCTGCTTCTCCTAAAGCTAAGACTTCCCCTGCTTCTCCTAAAGCTAAGACTTCCCCTGCTTCATCCCCTATTTTTAGGTTTGTGAAGGCTAACATTCACTTTTTTGAAGGGCACTTATTTTGAACCTTTTTTCACTCACCACATTGCTTCGCTGTTGATCTGATTAGGTTCCTTCTTATGGACGAGCAATTCCTGATTGATAATCGATTGACGTTGAGAGCTTTGTGAGTAAATTATTTCGGTTGGATTTCGATTAGGAAATTCTTCAACTTGTTAAAATTTTTAGCAAATTTTAATGTGCTTTTCTTTCTGTGCAGATCTGAATTTGTTGCCCTTTTGGGGTATTTTTATCTATGTGACCGAACAGATTTCTTTAATTCCTCAAAGAAGGTGCTTATACTTCAATACATTTTGTAATTGGATCCTTGTTAGTTGTCAGCAAAGCATATGGCTAAACAGATTTTTTTAGTAATGAAGCACTTATTAGACTGCCGAAACTCAAATGCTCTGTATTCAATTTGTTTTAACTCATTACAACTGAAATCATCTGAAGAACATGCATTCTAATACTGTTAATTTTTTTTTATTGTATTCTTCCTGATTGGGTTATAATATCAACTTTGGTCTGTCCATGCAGAGTTTTAATAGGGATCTTTTCTGGTTTCTCTACTCTCTTCTCATTATAGTTTCGGCGGTAACTTCTTTCAAGATACATCACGATAAGTCGCCATTCTCAGGGAAACCCATACTTTATTTGAATAGGCATCAAACTGAGGAGTGGAAAGGCTGGATGCAGGTGTGTCACTTTATCAAACGATATGTATTATCTGAAATGTTCACTATAAAGTATTCAATATGGTCGATGGTTGATTTTGTATTTGTTGATGACACTTGGGTGCAAAAGATCTTCCATTTTATACTGGTTAGACTTCAAATATGTATGTGCTCCTGCTTCCTACCATGATTGGTTATCTTACTCATGTTTCTGCTATCTTTCAGGTATTGTTTTTGATGTATCATTACTTTGCTGCAACAGAAATCTATAATGCAATCCGACTATTTATTGCTGCTTATGTGTGGATGACTGGATTTGGGAACTTCTCATATTATTATGTCCGCAAAGATTTCAGTGTTGCTAGGTTTGCTCAGGTATCATATGTCCTCCGAAAGTTTAATCTACTTTTCTCTCTACTATGAAGTTGCTTCTGGTTGTGAGAATTTCTTCTTGAGCAGATGATGTGGCGGCTTAATTTCTTGGTGTTATTTTGCTGCATCGTGCTTAACAACAGTTATATGCTATATTACATTTGCCCCATGCACACTCTTTTCACTCTTATGGTCTATGGGGCGCTTGGTATTTTGAATCAATACAACGAGATTGGATCAGTCATGATTGTGAAAATCATCTCCTGCTTCTTGGTGGTTGCTCTAATATGGGAAATTCCGGGAGTTTTTGAACTGATCTGGGGCCCATTTACATTTTTTCTTGGTTGGTATCTTGCCAAAGGTTCATTTGCCATATGTTAAAGCACTGTGGACTGTGTGGATCCTGATCCCTCAAATTATTGCAGGCTATACTGATCCTGCGAAACCAGATTTACCTAAGTTGCATGAATGGCATTTTCGCTCAGGCCTTGATCGTTATATCTGGATAATTGGAATGATATATGCCTACTATCATCCAACTGTAAGTTCTGAACCATGCAGCTTCCATATTAAAACTTTCGGCTCTTGAGTGTTGATGTGTAACTGGAAACTAATGTCATTCTTTCTTCGAGTGAGTGGTCACATATATGGTGTTTGTCATTTGTAGGTGGAGAGGTGGATGGAAAAATTGGAGGAAACAGAAGTGAAACGCAGAATATCAATCAAAACAGTTGTGGCATTGATATGCCTTGCGGTATTATAATTTTTTCATATATTTTGTTCCCCCCTCCCCAAACAAACTATTGATGCCAAGAGATTTTGTGAAATTGCTAGGTGGGATATTTGTGGTATGAGCATGTATACAAGCTGGACAAGATCACATACAATAAATACCATCCTTATACCTCATGGATTCCAATAACGTATGTTTTGTCTACTTAAAATTTGATTTGCTTGTTGCCTGTTGAGAAATGTTTTGCTGATTATTTTTGTGGTGTTTGTTATTGTTTGTCAGTGTGTACATATGTTTGAGAAATCTCTCTCAAAGCTTCCGCAGCTACAGTTTGACACTTTTTGCGTAAGACTTAATTTCATCAATTTCTGAATTCTTCCTTGTTGGCTTATTATTACTTTGTGGAGGTTTTAGTCTTGTCCTGTCAACTAGATATCTTATTTGCAATAATTCTTACTGATATTGATTACTTGGTTTACTAGATGGCTTGGAAAGATAACACTGGAAACATACATTTCACAGTTCCATATCTGGTTGAGGTATACTGAAGCTGAGCCATTATCACCTGCTTGGGCAGTGTTGTAACTAAATATCTACAGTGCACAAACAAGTTTCTTACATGCCCTTGCATGTTGTGTTTCTAAATTGCAGATCAAGCATTCCAGATGCTCAACCAAAGTTGTTGCTTTCTATAATCCCATCTTCTGACTACCCATTGTTGAACTTCATGCTCACCACTTCCATATATGTTGCGGTAAGTAAGCAACAATAGTTTTATATCCTGAAAATATGTGCAACTCATTGTTATTTTTTATTGTCTATAGGTCTCTTACAGACTCTTTGATTTGACGAATACTCTGAAAATAGCATTTGTCCCCAGTAGAGACAATAAGCGCCTTGCATACAACATGATTACAGGAGCAGTGCTTGCGAGTGTTCTGTACTTCATGTCCTTCATATTCTTAAAGATTCCTCAGATACTGGTACGTGTAACTCTTAAATATTATAAATGGTTTAAGTGCCTTTGCATCCATAAACGCATTTCTTCTGCTGGAGAGCATTTTTGAGCAGAAGTAATGAAAAAGGGAGTACAAGTGGCCATGCACACCTTGCACCAGTTATGTGGAAACATGCATTAACCTTCATACCTTTGGTTGGCATGAATGTGCTAATTTTATAAGGTTGAGTGCTCTCGTTTCATTTTATGAAATTGCCACTCCCCTGCATCCTTGCTACCACAATCAAGCTTGGATAAGAATGGTGGAGTGTGGAAAACCAGTCCCACTCTATGCACCTCGAAAATGGCACATTTGAATTATCATGTGTTTTGTGTTTAATATTTTGGTCACCACCACTGAAGACTTGCATATTGTTGTAAATTGTAATTTCAGTTTGTCATCTAATATGTGAAATTGCTGATATTTAAAATCCACAGGTGTGAGAATAAGGTACAAATTTCTGAGCCATTTCCCTGTGAACACGAGAAGAATGTTGTTCACTGCTAGATTTTTTACAACTGAAACATTGAAGCTGCAAAATGGAGTAATTCATACTTTTCACTGGCGAAACGGGGAAGGGTTTGCTTAGATTTTGTGACATATATTGTATAGGCGAAAGTTAGAAATGCCTTATTTTTTTATTTTCATTTATTCCCACGAGATTAAAATGATCACAAGTGAAATATACCATTCCCTGTTAAAGCAGCTTCCATCAATTTGGCATATTTTACATTGATGTTGTCAATTCTGCATTTCCCATGCATACTGATTTCCTTAATGGGACTAGCAAATGGATTGCTAGCTAGTGACTTTTAGATGGTAGATCACGCTAAAACATAGAAAACTCGGATTCTTCAAAAGGTAATTTCAATGATTGCTCTCTCGTTGAGTAACTTTTAGGCAGCACAAAATGACTAAATTACATTATTATCCTTAATAATAGTTAATAAATTATAAGTTATGATATTATCATAAAGGTGTATTTGTCAGAGTATCTCAATTGAAAATAGACCAATAAATGAAATCTAAATCTTAATTTAAAACTACATCCATTGAATAATCCTCGGCATACAAATTGCAAAACATTGGTACAAACCGATCCCTTGCAGCTTCCTTGCAAATTTGCATGAGAAGTTGTAGAAAAATCCATCCTAATCGTATGTCCGCCGTACCAAACTTCAAAAAGATAAAAGAGGACAAGAATCTATAATGGATACAAAGCATTAAACATGTACTCAAGATCCAAGGTGACAGGTTACAACTCAGAGCAGCAACACATCAGCTTTTCCTTCGTTCTGAGACGAGGACACATCAGAATATATGCACAATATCATGTCAAGGAAATAGCTGACTCATAATCAAATCAATAGAAACTATACTCATTAATGTAAAATAATGTCGTCTTTAAGAAAAGTAATGTAATTCATAGTTTATTTTACATGATTGAGAGAAGTTATGTGCAACGTTTCTATGAATTATAGTAAAGTAAAACATTAAGGATACGTCCAGAATAGCACAAATGACTGCGTGAAAAAATAAAAAAGATAACATCAGTTTACTGAAGCATTAAACAAAAGACAGTCAATAATAATAACTTTATTCCACAATTGAATATGTCATTCCGACAGCAATTTTATTCAAATCGCCTCTTAAAAATCAGCAAAAAATAGGCATGGGTTGCCAGACAACATTTCAGAAAGTGACACCTGAAGAATTAGGATAATATAAAGCCATGATCGACCTCAAATAAAATCCTTCCTGCAATTCACTTTTTATTGAAAGAAACCCACTCGGCAAGTAAATTATTAATTGGAATGCTTACTGGCTTGTGAAAGTAAAAGAGCTGTTTCTAGTGAAATTAGGTAAATCAGACATTTTATACACAACATAATCTGTCATCAAGCTTATTACCTCAATGGAAATTAAAATAGAACAAGTGGAGAATCAGAAATAGGAAGAAGCAAAACGAACTAGTAAAAAATTGAGGAACATACCATAAGCCCACCAAAAAAGCCATCAACTATAATCCGGTTCCAAGAGTCAAAGTAGGAATGAACAGAAAACTTTACCTTGGCTATGAGTCCAACTGGAGAGATTGCCATGATGAGGAAATAAAGGATGAATCCAGTCAAACCCGTGAATCCCAAAATTCCATCAATCACCCCCACCTATGATAGACAAAAATGTCCGACTGCAAAGAAAATAAAGATCAGATTTTATGCTCCAGGCAAGGACTTCACTTGTGTCGTATTAATCAACCACCCACCAAAAATCACAAGCTGCATCAGAATAGCCTATTGAAACAAACCCGTAATATATAACTTTCATGTTACTCTGCAAATTTACAGTACTCAATGTTTGTAGATCATTAGTAGCTTCACTTGATTTCTTCTTGCCAGACTCATTATCTCGAGCCATACCTTCTATTCTATAATGATCTGATATAGATGTACAGCCCATGAGTTATTAAAAGGAAAAGGGTCATCATTGATGATATTCTCAAATTCTTCATTGAAAAGGGCATGCAGTTTCAATGTGTTATTAAAGATCACCGAATTCTCATAAAATACAACTAAAATCCCAACATTTGGATTTGATAAATTAGCTAATACTGCTAACTGAAATGAATTTGGTCGTGGGTAGGAAAATCAAAATGAAAAGGAAAAGAATTTGTAGAAATCATACATTGCATAGAGGAGTCTCTGCCTAAATAAAGAGATTATAATAGAAACAGATCTGTGAAATGGGAGTGATCTAAACCAAACACGAATCACCAGAAAACAAAAAATTCTCAAATATTAATTGCAAAAGCGTAGAAAATACAGACCAAAGTATTGAATCAAGTAAACAGAAGGAGCTGAGAACACAAACCTTAATTAACTTGCGCTGCTATTGAGTGTTTACGTCCCGCTTTGATCTGATCTGTAAACACCTACAAAACCCAGATTATATCTTTGCATTAATTTTCAGTTTCGTCCTTATAATGTTAACAATTTGAAAATCACTCCTCGAACTTTAAAATTTTGAAATTCATCTCTTTTCCAGTGTATGATTGAATTGAGGCTCAGCCGTGTTGAGTCTATAATATGCATTCAAAGTTCCAAGCTTAAACGTTAAACTTATCAAGCTAGCTACTTGAATAGATGTCGGATTTTTTAGCTCAACTCAGCAGCTCACAAATAGCTAGATTGATTAGCACTCCTACTCTAAGAGGCCACTGAAACGAACCATTGGAATGAGCTTTTGTTGTTTCCCAGTGACTGCTTACCACTTGCCAGAGTCAAGAGGGCTGAAGCGACTTGGAGGTAAGTGGTGCGTCTTTTCATGGGTTTAAAGATGTTTCCTTTTGGAAATCAACAAGCTGATTAAATAGGGTTTCAAGAGTTTTAGTTCTTTAATTAGTGCAGTTCTGTAATGTATTGAAAAAGGTATATTCCTTGTTATTTGTTGAATTGAAAGTCCAAAAACCTTCAATCCCTTTGTTTTAAACACCAATCTGATTCTCGAACCCAACAGTAAACCCCAAAATGAGCAAATCAAACACACCTCAAAAGATTTGATATTTTAAAGAGATTGAGAAGCGCATCCAGGATTTTACTGGCTCTAGATTACTTCTTGTCACTAGCCAAGTCACAAGCTTTTCAACATACACCAATAATTTATCTCTGTGACCCATACTTACAGACGAGTGGATTTAGCTGAGCAAGCATTGAATATGTTCCATAGAATTAGGGAATTTTGGCACAAACCTAAGGTAATGGTATTTTGGATGCATTGGGTACGGAACTGGATGATTCAAGAAAGATTTGAGCCCAATATTGTTTCGTATAACCCTCTAATAAATGGTCTCTGCTCTCATGGGGAGAAGCTTTATCTGTTTCCTGTGAAATGGAGGGAAATGGCTATGTGATCACGTATTGTATCCTAATCAATGCTTTTGCAAGATCTGGCTTGATTGGTGCATCGGGGACATGGGAACAAGATGGTGATGGATAGTTGCATTGCTAATGTTGTCTTGTATACTTGCATGGTGGACGTCCTTTGCAGCAATTCTATGTTTAGGCAAGCTCAATATCTTGCTGAGAAAATGCTAACTGATGTCTGTCCAAATACGATTACATTTAATGCATTCATCAAAGGTTTATGTTGTAGTGGAAGATAGAATGGGCTGTAGAAGTGTTCAATCAGATGGCGCATATTGATTTTCACCTAATGACTATAATGAACTGAAAGCAAACCTAATAAAAGAAGCTTTTGCAACTCATTAGGGAGATAGAAGACAACAGTATTAAACTAGCGACTTATCATCGTGTGTGGATTTTGTCATGCTGGATTAATTGAAGAGGCTCTGAAGCTTCTAGGGAAAATGCTGGCAGGAGTTGTGGAGTAAATGCAGGAGAGTGATACTCAAGAGTAATTTATGCCTATTGTAACCGTGGTGAGGTTAAGAATACCATCCAGTTCATGGATAAAATAAATGCAGGAGAGTGATACGCAGACATAAATGCATACACCAATCTTTTATGGGGGATGTCAGATTGGATAGAAGAGGTTTTCACATTTCTTGACGAGATGATAAATAAGGGTATCTGTCCAAATGTCGTCACTTGGATTCAATCGCTTGCTACTGATCGTACATCTTGAGATGCAACAGAGGGGTGACCACAATTTTTCTGTCATGAGGTATTGCTAGCATTGAGGATTATGTTATGCTTGCAGTCTTGGAATGCCAAGATCAGCAATCTATTAATATTACACAACGTTAAACCATCCCGTTGCAGTTTTTCTGTCTTGTGCAGGAGAACAAACCTAATCTTCTTCCGTCATGGCTGCTTTAACAACAAGGACAATAATTAAGAACTGATTCAGACCTATAAGGTCAGTCTCGTAGTCTGTAGTTAGATTTAATTTTTTAAATTGCTAAGCAATTGCGTCAAGACTTAGTGTGTTAACCAAGACTTCACACCTTAATTTTTTAAATTAGTCCATGGATTAATAGAAGGCAGTTGCCTCGTGTAATTTACACAAACTTGCATATTCGTGTAAAGGTGCCTGCACATTATATTTGTTAGTTTCTACAGCATAAGCAGATGCTCCTTGATGGTTATTGTTGTTCTCTCTTTTGCTTGCTTTCCATATAATTATATTTGCTTGTGGACAAAGGACCTAGGCTAGATTGCAGGGAAACACATGTCATGAAAAAAAGGGGAATAGCAAAAATCAATCATATACTCTGTAAAAGCGAAATTTATTGCTTTATAAAGAATATCATGAAGTCCAAACAAATGAACACTCAACAGCACTCATTATTATTCTGGAATCCCTTGGTTTGGCCCCATATATTTGATCTAACGAATATAAGATTTAGCAATGCGACCATTAGCTCCATGAGGAAAGAAACCTCCAGCAGAATGTTCGTTCCCTCCCCCGTACACAATTCTCAGTATCTCGCTAGGTAACCTTGCAAACCCAACCGAGTTCTGGTTTCCAGCAAGCACATTACCTCTAATTTTGCCTTCTGCGCCTTGGTACTGGGGAACTATAAGGCCCTCATCTTTTAGACCCTTTTGTCCTAGCTTGTTCCTGAGATCAGAAATACGATCTGTGAACTCTGCTACAGTTATCCCATATGGTTGCACCTTCTGGAATGCTCTCTCGTAAAGTAGTCCTCGGATAACTGCATCTTGCCCAGACTTCACTGCCAGAAGGCCTGCGACAAGCTGAATATATGAAGGCAGTTAATTTCACCAACCATAGCAGAAAATTGAAGTTTGAAATTATAATAAACCAGTAGGAGTGAGCAGTTGAGTGGCAGCAGCATTGTACCTGCCTAGAAGCAGAGCCTTGGAGTCTTTGGTTTGTTCCTATGTATCCTGTGACACCAACATAAGGTATCATGTAACAAGCAATTAGGAAGTTTAGTCCAGAGGCGTAAGGGTCGAAGGGTGGAGATAGTGATCGGCCAAATGCTTTGTCCATAAGTTTGGCAAACGACTCTGCCCTCAAATCTAACAATGGCCTTGGAAATCCCACTACTGTCTTCTTAATGGCCCTGCATCAATTCAACGCTACTCATTACTATTCAATAACACAATTAGAGTGGCCAAATTCTAACTTGCCTGATACATTTTTACAAAATTCTAACACTTTTCACCACAATACAGAATCCACAATCCAAGAAACAAATAAAGAAGAATTCAAGGAAGGAGGGAGGATCATCATGTATACCTCAAATGTCCCACATCTTGCCATGCGAATTGCTCGATGACATCCCTAAAGAAAGGTTCAAGATTAGCCTTCTTAGCACCAAGAGGGCGTGGACCACCCGAGGCTAAAGCTGGAGAATGTCTATCTAAGCCATGACCGGTTGAGGCATGTAGAAAGAACTCTGCCCCAAGATATTCTAAATTCAGAGGAAATTCAAGAAGATCAATATCATTTTCTGGGATGGAGGAGTTCTTGTGCTCATCATCGACAACTTTTCTGATGACAAGTGGAGAAGAATAAGAAATTGGAGTGAGGAGGAGAATCAGAGAGGCAACAATGGTGACTAAGGTGGAAAAAGAGGATAACGCCATCGTTGTGGGTGTTGAATTGCTTTGTTTTTGTTTTTGTTTTTGCTCGTAGTGAAAATATCATGCAAGAGGCTGTTGTATATATAGTCTTGATTTGTCCAAGTTTAGAGCTACGCAGAGACATGCCTCAGAGTAGACACGTGGGGATTTACTCGTTCAAGAGAGAGCAGATTAGGCGGGGTCGTCTCTCCCCTTGGATGGTATTTGTCTTGGAATTTTCATGGCCAACCAACAAACACTCGTCATTGGTATGGGGATGTTTGGACATCTCAACAATGTAAAATTCTCATTTGTTTGATCGTTCAAATATCCTCAAGTTCAGAGATCAAAATATTCTCATTTGTCTTGCATTTTTATATGGACAGCTACAGTTTCAGACGTAAAATATTCTCAAGGCCAATTTCAAACATTCCCATTTTATTATATGTAACTACGTCTTCTTTCATTTCCTAGTTGTCCTGGTTAGCAAGTAGAAATCAATCTGCATTTTCAGATTAATTGCACGTTATGCTTATGCACACCCACAAAAATAGAAGAGCAGGAATCACAGTTCACAGGAACCCAAAAGAGGACGACTAAAATTTTATTGGTGTCATAAACACAAACTAAAACTTCAAAGAAAAGCATCCATAAACTATGGATTTTCATCTAATCTAGCTAGCGTAGTTGTGCAAGTAAGATTTAGCTATACGACCATCAGCTCCCTGTGGATAGAAACCTCCAGGAGCATGTTCATCACCTCCTCCATATACAATTCTTAGTATCTCCTCTGGTGTTCTTGCGAATCCTAAAGAATAGTCGTCTCCAGCAAGTACATTGCCCCTGATTTTACCTTCTGCTCCTTGGTACTTCGGAACTATAAGACCTTCATCCTTGAGACCTGCATTTCCTAGCTTATTCCTTAGTGCTGAAATGCGATCCGTGAACTCGGCTACTGTTATCTCATATGGGTGCACCTTCTCCATTGCCCTTTCGTATAGCAACGCTCGGATAACTGCATCTTGCCCTGATTCTACAACCAAAAGGCCTGCTACAAGCTGAATATCCACATTGCATCCATCTATGTGTTAGCCAAAAATACCAACCGAGAGAGAAACATAGATACAAAAATTTTAGGTGGTCAGACTTTTTTCAATATACAAAAGAATAGTATAGCAAAAATATTACAGGCCTATTTATATTTCTTTCTAATAAATATGATACTTAGAGTTCAGTAGGTGAGAGTGATTGCAGGCAGAGGCATGTGGGTTCTAAAGAGAACACAATCTCCAGAACAAAAAAACAATGTTAAAAGCGTCCAGAATCTTGATACCTTCTTTGACGCAGAACCTTGAAGTTTTGGGTTTGCTCCAACATACCCTGTGAGGCCAACGTAGGGAATTATATAGGAGGCAATGAGGAAGTTGAGAGGAGAGGCATAGGGGTCAAAAGGTGGATTTAGTGGTTCCCCAAATGCCTTGTTTATAACTTTTGCAAATGATTCTGCCCTTAAATCCAACAATGGCCTTGGGAATCCTTTTACTGCTTTCTTAATTGCCCTGGATTATCATAGAGAAGTTCAGAGTTACTAGCCATTTCCAGAATTGTTCAAATTCGAATGAAAGTCAAACGAGAGAGAGAGATCACCAAACCTTAAGTGTCCCACTTCTTGCCAAGCAAATTGCTTGATGACATCTTTAGTGAAAGAATCAAGATTAGCCTTCCTACCACCAATTGGCGATGGACCTTGCAAGGTCAAATTTGGAGCAAACCTATCCAACCCATGACCCAAAGAGCCATAAAGGAAGAACTCGGCCTCTAGGTACTCTAAATTGAGAGGAAATTCAACAAGATCAACATCAGAATCTGGGATAGGAGAGTTGCCCAACCCCTCTATGGAGAGTGGATAGCAGTAAGTCTTTGAAACGAGGAGGAGGATTATGGATGCAATAATGATGGCTATGGCGGTAGAAGCAAATGGAACCATTGTTGTATGGTTGGCTTTCTTTGGGAGCTGCTAGTGTAAGAACGCAAAGCCTCACCTTCACGATGATCATATATAGATGAAAAGGTAAAAGCTAAATATGCAACTTGAATCCTTAAATCTTTATTTTGTTTAATTGCATAATTCATATAAGTACAAGATTGTAGGGACAAAAACAAATATTCGCAAGTCTCAGTTACTACAAGTGTAGGAGTAGTGCCAGGCGCCTGAGAATGAGGTGACACGTAGAAGCTAGCTAAAAAGCTATTACTTTGTTCAAAAATGGACGATCGTGCAGCAAAGTTTCTAGGCATTTACGTACATTACAAGATTATTCCTCATACGGAACCACTAATTACGTAATTACGTGATACGTTTATTCAGAGAGAAAAAAGAAAACCAAAAAGAAAAGGATCTTTTAAAAAAAATCTACTTTCGAAAACGATGGACGCGAGACTTATGTGAATTCATTTTCTTGGCAATTGTTCAGATTAACATAAGATTGAGGGTGAGCAATATATAGTCAATGCCCTTTGCAATTTTGAGTGAGCGCATAAGCCGTGAGAGCCACCAGTCTCATGTTCAAGATGCCTTTTCTTGTAGTCAAGAATTTAACTTTTCTTTCTGCTTTTCAGTTTAAATTTTCATTCATAATATGATAATTATAATTACACACGTTAGAATCAGGTTAAATCCAATGCTCAGTTCTTTTCTCGTGTAAATATATTTCTGATTTTTATGTCATTTGTAAACTAGATGCATTACATAAAAATAGCTCTGCGGACCAATACCTATTTCCACATTGAGATCAAGTAGTTCATTCCTAATCCTAGATCTTCATTACTCGATTAGGCAAGTAACAAAAAGATTACAGATTCATACCAAGAACATTTCTTTGATTAATTGGTGCACACTATTATACTCCGTAAGAGACTGTATCGACCTGTCCTCTGAAATCTAAATGTTTCTCAATGCATACAAAAGGTGCTTAAACTTACAAGAAACTACCTATCTACCTACTTGCTTTCTCTTTTAACCGATTTCTTTTTCCTTCACCATTTACACGAGCTGTTGACGATTTATCATTCCAATTCTTAATCCCATCATCATTATCCTCACTGTTGAGGATTATAATACCATCCTCCATGTCATCATCATAACCTTCCATCTCACCCTCATCCTCATCCTCACCCTCACCATCCCAACCCTCGTCGTAATCTTCACCATCATTATAATCTAAATCATCCTCATCATCATTATCATCCATACCTGCACGCAATGTGTGGAATTCTGGTGGAGGTGGGCAATCCTCTGTGATTGCCTCATCTCTCTTTATCACAAGGTGTCGAATAACTCTCTCGTCTTTGTCTAACATGCTCTTGAATTCATTGATCCATTTGGCTTCCAACTCAAAATTCATCAAAATGTAGTGGGCATTTTTGGCTTTTTGTATCTTGTATGCTAGCCTTCGGATGCCCCAATCATTCAGTCTCCATATCTTGCCTTTCTTCTCTCTTAAAAAGCCTGCAGCGAGTTTTTAAGAGGTAAAAAGATATCACAGGGGAAGTTGAAATACAACTCCAAAGGAAATTTACACTACATCAGATGACATTTGTCCCTAACAATGTCAAAAATAGAGGAACTATTCATTTAAGATCGTAAAAACGTAACATTTCTGAATCTTGAAGTTAGAAACCTATATAATTGAAGATATTCTAATCAACCTATGATAGGCGAAGTAATTGCATTGCAAGGGTGTCATTCCAACGCTGATGAGGACATTCTCACCAAAGGTTTTATTCACATTGATGAAACACAATAAATCAGAACTAAGTAGGATGCAGAATCAACAGCTGTAAGCAAGCCTAATGGCACTTTTATCAAGTTTTCTGACCATGTTGGCAAGTATGTCCAAGCTATAATTGACAAATTAATGCAGGCATGCCTATGTCAACAACTGGGAAATTGAACAGAGAGAAGCTTTTAGAAGCATGCAGACCTGCTGCCAGGTCAAATTTCAGTCATGAAAATGGAAAAAAAGCTGTTTCACAAGGAAGTTGTTATTTCAATTATTGAGGCGTTTTACAGACAGATCAAGCATGAAAAGGTACCAAATGAACTCATAGTTGTCAATCAAAATTCGAATCGAAATCTTCATTTCTGAATCAATAATCAAATCAAATTGTAAGATCCTCAAAAATCCTCAAAATTAATTAAAAATAATATATATAGAATTATTATACAGCTAATTTTAATAGTGCAATATATTTTTATTATGTTATGTGTTTTATATTATAAATTGTCAACTCTTGAACTGCAGAAAAGAATTACCATTGTGCATATGCTGAAACTCCTACTTAATTTTAATCAAATAATTAACACAAAATGATAGTGGATTAATTAAAAGGTCAGAATCTATTAATATAGAAATGTCAGAATTTGACAATTACAATCAGAAAAACAAATTAACAAAACAAGAAATAAAAAAGGGGGTAGAGGAAAAAGAATGCTAGTGGGAATAAAACTAAGAGAAGATTTTATGTACATTTTAAATGAAATTCATCTTAACTTTTCAAGTTACAAGGTCTAACAACTCTCCAGAAAAAGAATTGACTGCTTGATACATTCATATCAAGTTGTAGAATTTAGTTTGCATAGTAAGATCTACTCATGATTCAGGTACATTTAAGATTCACCCTATAGATTCAAATTGCTAATGGGAATCAAACTGAATCAAGAACTGTAAGATTCTAATAACAGTAAATGAGGCGTTTAGTGACTAGGGCTCAACTCTAATAGGGAAATTAACAAGAGGAGATGAGATGACAGTGAATATTGGGAGGTATGCTATTGCTACCAAATTACCTACATGAGACCCTAACCCAACAAGCATCGAAAGTCATGGTTCAGCGCTGTTGATTCATTTTCGTCATAGGTGTCCTTGAAAACACCAATTGCAATAGGAAAGGATGGAATCCTAAACAGGACTTGCATGACAAATGACATAATTGTCTTACTAAAAGTCTAAAACTCATTGAGACAGAGAAGATACATGCCAAGTCAATGCCAGGACAGTTCAGGGCATCCATGACAATGTGTGGAAACTCACTCTTATGTTCTTGAGAAGGTTAGAGACTATAAAGAACTCAACTTTGGTGGATAGCATCAAGGTGCAGCTAGAGTAGATTACCAACTTATGCGGCAAGAAGATTTCCAGACTTCAGTGTTTTTGGACAGGGAACCAGGTGATTGAGGCATGGCAGATTTGTGTTGGTCTTGATCCAGGAGTGGATTTCAATATCAATAATAAGAAAGCAGAACTAAACAGGGCAGTGAAAATGTGAGCAGAAACTGAAAGATGGGATGTGGTACCTTGGACTTTTTCATTAACACTGCCAACTTCTTCTGCATGCTTCTCATGAATTAGATAAACCACTTCGTAGTGACGCACTGCAAAAACAGAGCAGAAAATGGAAGGTACTCCCAGCCACTTAGAAATCATAATCAACATAGTTTTCTATTATTATCTTTAAAACCATGAAACAATAGATTTAATCAGTTCATACCTGACAGATTAAAAGCTTTAAGAATAAAATTCTAGGAGACAACAGTCTAGAAACCCATATGGTAACAAAGTTAACCAGAGAAATTTCAAAACATTTCATCAGTACCAGACAGAACGAGATATCATCAAACATCCGGTTCATAAGTAAAACTGCTGTTTTCTCTCCTTAATTCTTTTTTCCTTTTAACCAAATGCCAACCATGGAAACCAAGAAGGGATGGGAAGGAAGTATACTCACTACGCTCAACATTCAATTGACTTTCCAGCTCAAGGTTGAGAAATTCATAGAGCTTTTCTGCAATTCATAAATAGTCATATTTCTTCAATTTCCATAAAACATAATAAAACTGTCCCAAAAAACAGGAGCAAGCAAGTTTCGAAACATATATACGAGTTAAGAGTGACTCACGCTCTTCTGCATCAGCGAACTCAGGGAGAAGTTTACCATCTTCCTGAACCTTCTTCTGAAACTCAAAATAAAACCCCCAAACCAATAGGAAAATAAATATACAAAAACGTAGCAGCCGCTAAACGCAAACCCAAAATGTAATCCACAACCAGAAAAATTACATCAACAAGCAATAAGCGGATAATCAGAAAAATTACCTCTTTAAGAAGCACAGCTTCAGGGAAAGGCCCAGTGGCCTCATCTGGTTTAGGTACGAAACTATGGGTGTCGTCCTTCTTGTTGGTCTTCTTTTTGGCCCCAAGAGTTACAGATCTTCTCAATCCAAATGAAAGCTTTGGAGAGGTGAATAGCTCCGTAGAAGAGTAGACATTTGGAAAATGCAAGCTCGCGTTTCTGTAGCAACTAAACCCGTTAC
>CAOGCB011377559.1:0-21838 GCA_948266635.1 Cnidoscolus chayamansa | reverse complement strand
TTATAAATTTAACACAAATACTTTAATTATTTTATTAAATAATTTAATAATTAATTAAATATTTAATTTAATAAAATTTAATAATTAATAATAATTAAGTTAATTAACATTAAAAATAGAAAAATAATTATATTTTATTTAGATTCTATTTTAAAAATATTAATTTCAATATAAAATAATAATAATTATAAAAATAAAAATAAATCATATTAAATACTAAATAATAATTTTAACATTTAAATTAATAAATTAATAAAAATTAGTAGAATAGTGATTTGGTGCATGAATAATGCACCTATTTGGTGCAAAAAATTGATTTGCACCAAATAGGTGTTTGTTTTTAGTGCTCCATTGGAGCACCCTTCCAGCACCTATTTGGTGCTTTTGCACCAAATAGGTGCTGGTTGGAGATGGCCTAACTACGAACAGTGCTCCTAAAAACCAAACACTACAATGTATTGTTTCATACATAATGATCCGTAAGTGTAACATGATGTTGGTTTTTATCTAGTCATGGTTTGTTACTCAATGATCAAGAGAGATGGAAAGAAAAGATGCATCATAGAGTGCTTTAAAGCCAGTGCAATGATCACTTTGAAATGGATGTTCAGCTCTAGCTAAATTCATAATATTTAATGTCGACCCCAGCAGCCCATAGGAGGAGTAAATTCGAGCTCCCTGGTGCAACAAGAATCAATGGGTCCATAACCTCAGCAACTGCTTGCTTTAGACATAAAACATAGTATCATGGATTGTTTTGTTTCCTTTCTGAAAACTACAATTCCAAGGGAAGGAAAAGAGACATTATTGGAGGGAAAATGTGAAGCGAAAACCATGCACCTTGTCTCGGACAATAAATGTTTTACGTACAAAATGCAAAGATTTTGAAAATGGTCCCCTCCATGACCTTTAATCTTATTAGGCCAAGGTCATGGCTTTTGGACTATAATACAGTGATGGTTAACTGGGGAAATTTCGAGTGATTCCGTTTCCATTAGTGAAAGGGACTCTGATTAAGGCCTCAAAATGAAGAATTCATTGTGAAAAGGACCAAAGAATGATCAGCAAGTGTCGACTGCCCATTCCGTCTAAAGGTCGATTAGCTTGCATTGAATAAGTACAGTTTCATCTTCAAGACTTGACATTGATACCAGAGAACTCTGGTTTAGTGGTCCTGCGACTTTATCGTCTCTATATGGCTTACACTCAATCCTCTCTTGTCGCTGACTCACATGCCACCATTCAATTACTCATTTCTTCTTTGTTTTTATCCCCATAGCTAGCTTTTTGGGGAAAATTAAGAAAAGTTTAAACCAAAAAAGACCTACGTTTGCATCATTTATTGCAGTAATATGAAAATTTATAAACATTAATTGAAGTTCACAAAACCGTAGCCCAATAGATAGAGCTCGTCCAATTGAGCAGAAAATTTACATGGGATGGGGCTCAATAGACCACGGGTGGGCAGACTAAAGTTGGGCTTCTTATGGGTTCAGTAGATGGGCTCAAACGACGTCGTTTCTTTTTTTATGTGAAATAACCCCCAAATGCAATGATATGGTCAGTTCACAGTTCCGACCTCTCTCGGCCTTTCACCGCAGGCGGTCAGTAGTGCTATGTCTTGGAGTGTAGTCATAGATAGATCCCTCTCTTACGCTTAATAAGAAATCG
The DNA here is from genome assembly GCA_948266635.1 of Cnidoscolus chayamansa. Taxonomy (NCBI): domain Eukaryota; kingdom Viridiplantae; phylum Streptophyta; class Magnoliopsida; order Malpighiales; family Euphorbiaceae; genus Cnidoscolus; species Cnidoscolus chayamansa. Next base: position 20,167 of record CAOGCB011377559.1, on the reverse strand, counting down.
TCTTCTTTTGTTTCGAGTAAGTTCCAGATTTCATTTAGATGAGGCTCTTGCAATTTGGTTTTTTAGTTGCTTTGGCGTCTGGCCTCTCGGCGATCCTCATCTATATCGCCGGCGTCTCCAATCTAAGTACGTCTCTCTCTCTCTCTCTATACAAACACACAGACACATTGTTGTTAATTTATTTATTTATACTATTCTATAGATGCGATCCGCCAGCTATCGCATAAAGATGTAGAAGCATTGGAATCTCTACAGAGCAGTTTCCAGAAGTGCGTGGTAATTCTTCGGTGCTCTTGAGCTCTACACTATTGTATAATTCTTAATGCATGTTGAGAACTATAGAATAATCCAATGCCTTTCGTATTAGATTTAATTCTGCATTTGTTAATTGTGCAGGATGCAAATGGATTAGGTTTACGAGCTGTTACTGGTAATGATTATTGCCAAGTCATAATAAACTTTCCTACTGATACTGTCCCCAAGTGGGTATGTTCTGCTTCATGAATTTAATGGATTTACAAATCTATTTGTATTTTAGTTGCTTGCAAGTCGTGTGCACATTGAGATGCATTAGTTTCATATTTTAGAGAATGTAAGAAACTTGGATGCATTTATTTGATGTGACTTTCTTTTTCATGAAATGCTGTCGTTCTGAACTAATGTTTTACCCCGAGAATTGATTTTGTTTGACATTTTACTCTGAAACAGAGAGATCCAAAAACTGGAGAACTTGAAGGTTTATCCTTTGAATTTAATCTTTGTGAAGCTGTGGCTACATGGGAACAGGTGAGGTTGCTGTTTTGTGGTATGCTGGTCTCGTTATATTTGAGTACAAGACTAGTATTTTCTATGGTACTTGAAGAACGGGTCTAAATATTTGAACCATGACCACCCAATATTTCCCACAAGTTTATCAGCTGGGCTAATCCCTTTTTCTTTCTTTTATTTAATGCTGAAAATGATAATGCTTCTCCCTCTTTCTCTTTGCATCAATTGATTACTAAGTCCATTTTTTTCCAGTTTTCTTATGCTTTACAATTGATTTATTATTCAGTGAGTTGATTGTCAGGTGCGGAATAGCACTACTATACTCACAAGGGAGTTCATTGATGCTTTACCAAATGGATGGGAAGACTATGCATGGCGCAGGATTAATAAGGGAATACTTCTGTACGTATTTACTGGCAATTATTAGTAAACAAATTATTATCATTGAGTGGATGAATAACGGCTGAATAAGCAGCAGATAAAGATGATGCGGCTGATATTACATACTCCTAGCAGTAAAGCATATAGAGAAATTTTCAAATCCTGCCCACTATAGTAAACATGCCATAACTTAAACTTTTAGTTGACAATGAAGTAATGAGCTCTTTTGAGATTTTCATGAAATTAAAAGTTTGTGCTGGCAGTAGATATAATCTTTAATCCTTATATGCTTGTGACAAGGAAGCAAGGAAATCTTTTCTATTTTCTTTTTTTCAGGAAAATTCTCAAGAATCATTTTTTTGTTTCGCTTTTGTAATTTGATTCATAAAATTGGATTGTTGGGAACTATCAACAGCTAGTTGATAATTTAGTGGGTTCTCTTTGTGTACTGCAGTAATAACTGTCAAAATAAAACTTTATGCATGGAGAAACTGTCATTAGTGCTCCCTGAAACACCACCATATGTGCCAAGACAGTTTGACAGATGTGCTGTTATTGGCAATTCGGGTGATCTTTTGAAGACAAAATTTGGGAAGGAAATAGATGGTTATGATGCTGTTGTCAGAGAAAATGGTGCCCCCACACAGGTTAAGCTTTATATTTGTCTTGTTGAGTCCTAATCTTTCTTATTTTCACTTTAAGGATCTAAACAACCTTTTTTTTTTTCTTTTTTCTGTTTTATGGCAGAACTATACACAGTATGTTGGTAAGAAAAGTACATTTCGTCTTCTTAACAGAGGATCTGCCAAAGCCCTTGATAAAGTTGTGGAGTTGGATGGTATGGTGTGCACTGCTTCTTACAAGATTAGCAGTTAGCTCATGTTACTGTAATAACGCTGATTATATGGATCCTGCAGAAACAAGGAAGGAGACCCTCTTAATCAAAACAACAATACATGACATTATGAACAAGATGATTCGGGTTTGTATTCATCTCTGGCATTTCCTTTGTGTGAGTTTTTGAAAATTTTCCACCCATTCCAAGTCAATTGCTTGGAACCACTGCATCACTCAACTGAAAAAGTTATGCTTCATGTAATTTTGAAAATTTACAAGCATTTGTAATTTAGAAACTCAGAATTCATTAATGAATATGGGGTTTCATTTACAGAAATATAGGCCATGTCCTTCAAATGGAATTCCTGAGCATTCCTCTTTCTTTAGATTATGAAAAGTATCCTTATCTAGTTTGATTTATTATGCTTCCAGGCTAACTTCGTTGAGTCTACATTACTTTTTGTTGAATGATGCCATTGCAATTTCTTTTTTTCTTTTATGCTTTGTCTAATGTTTTGTGTTTCTTTTTTTCATGCATAATTTGTAATTTGCCCAAAGAGACTTTACTTGCAATTGTGGAAATTCTAAAATTATTGACTACCAAACATTTCAAAACGTTCATTTGTCTGGATTTTGAAGTGCTCCGAAAATCAAGGGTTTAGTTTGATTAGATGCCTAAACTAAATTTCCTCTTTATCAGACGTTTTAACATAGCATTTCCATTTGCAGTTATGATGAATTCAGACCACCTCCTTCTGCTCTTCCTCACTGAGTTCACTTTTTTGCTAATTAATATAATTTAATGCATTTTTGTCTTCTGCAGGAAGTTCCAATAAGCAATCCTGTGTATCTCATGTTAGGTGCATCCTTTGGTTCAGCAGCAAAGGGAACTGGCCTCAAGGCTCTTGAATTTGCACTTTCTATTTGTGAGTCCGTTGATATGTATGGTTTTACTGTGGATCCAGGATACAAGGAATGGTATAAATTTTTCAACAATTGGTATTCCAAATTATTCTTTCAGGTCCAATGAACTTTAAAATAGATTATATGACCAATGAACTTTAAAATATTTTTCAGGACCAGATATTTCTCGGAGTCACGACAAGGTCACACTCCTCTGCATGGAAGGGCTTATTACCAAATGATGGAGTGTTTGGGTGTAAGTCTAAAAGAATGGTTACCATTTTTTTTTCCTGGGTTAAAACCTTTTAATCTCTGTTAATCTCAAAATCATAAGGCATTAAGGATGTAAAACAGTTGTTTTTTTCCTAGATGAGCATACTTATGATTTTGAGATTAACAGAGATTAACCTCTGTTAATCGCAAAATCATAGGGCTGAGAATTAAATTATGTTTACTTCTAAGCTTGCCTACTTACACTATGGGAATCTCAAATAATCTCTTTCCTATTATTGAATCACTACACCAGCTGCTGTATGCATTCGGTAACACTGTTTCATATTTGTACTGTTGGTTTTGTTAAGCTTATTAAAATCCATTCACCAATGCGAGCTGATCTGAACCGTGTTGTGCAATGGGTACCAAGCTCAAGCACAATTAAAGCTGCCAGAGTTGCATCAGAGAAATTGTTGAGGTAGCCTGTAACTTTTATGTATTTTGCATTAAATATTTTCTATGAAATAGCTAGAGATGTATTACAAATGAACCATGTAATTTTTCTTCCTTTATAATATGATCCAAATGCACAATTATTAATCCTGCAAAATCCTATTATGATTCTTGGAGAATCTAGGCTGCTATTGGTTAAATGATCATTTCAATTTTAACAATTCCAAGAAGTGGATCTATTAGAATTGTTATTGGGATGTATTTTTTTTATGAAATGATCTTGTAAAGTATGAAACTTTTCCAGTAATGGTTTGTCAAAGGTGGATGTTTTGGTATTAGATCTTATTATAGGGACTTGTCCAAGAGAAATCTATCGATGGCTGAAAAAAAAAAGAATCATCTTCCTTTAAAGCCTTCTGGAAGGCTATTGAGCTCTCCAAGATGGTATGTTTTGTGGAAGAAAGAAAAGGACTTCCATTGGTTGATAATTTCCAAATGATTGGGAATATACTGGTCAATGTGAGAATAATTTTGGTCAAGGTGGCTTTCCTTGTGGATGAGAATTGTGTTTGGAGCTTACCTTGCTCTTGCATAATTAGGAAAAGCACTCTTTTAGTGATCTCTCCCTTTATTAGTAGTTGGAGGTGGAAGTATAAGGGAGCTTTTGATTGTCATAATTACTTTTTCCTATCTCTGAGTCTAGAAAAGACGGTTTAATATTTTCACTAGTATAATCCACTTGGTTTTTTGCATAATTTTGTTGCAAAATCTACTGATTAAATTTACTTTGCATAAATGGATTGACTGAATATTGGTGTCCTCAAGTTTTGATGCCTGTTTGTGTATATTCATGAGTGTTGGTTTAATAAATTTTCAACCTTACGAAGAAGATGATGTTTGGCAGAGAAAACATTCATTATTTCCTGGTAACTTGCAAGGGAACTCTGCCTGTATGTCAGGTTTATTTTTATTGAATTATTATGTTTTTACTTCTAGGATAACTAAGTTCGTATATCCTTGGCTTCCATTATAAAATTCTCCGTGTTCTGTGTGTTTTTCTCATTATAAAGTATTTCGATCTTGTTAGTTAAAGCGCTACTTTCTTGAGCAGCATAGCCTTGTTGTGTTGCAGGAGGGTTGGAGGAGGATCTGAAGATCCACTGGCTGCATGTTCCATTAGAAAGAAGCAGGCTAAAAGGTCTACAGCTATTTCAAGTCTCAGAAAAGCAGCTATTGAACATCAAAAATTTGTGAAAAGCACAACAATGTATCCTTTGGAGCACAGTGTTGGACATGGTATGCTCTGTACATTTCCCACAGATTGAAACTGAGGTAAGCTGGCACTGAGCCAGCTGATTGAAAATTGTTAAATTATTTATTCATGTACACCACGTGATAGGTACTATATCAGGGAGGGATTTTCTGAGAATGATCTTGAAAGCAAATACGAAATTTTCTTGCTGAATAGCTTTGTATACTCTTCTGGCTGTTTTGTTTCACAAACTTTTGGTTTTCTGTAGTTAGAACGTAGAATCCAGATGTTGGTGAAGAAATCATTTTTTCCCCACAGATTTGAGGCGTAGTTTTGATCATTCTGAGTTACAGCAGTAGTAATCAAATTCATTGTTATTGTGCAAAGGGTCCTTGCTGACCTTAATGATATGTTTGTTTCTGTTGAAATTGGAAATGTATACAAATGATCCTTTTGCATCTGTTAAGGGGTTGGTCCGTACCATCTGGGTGATAAAATTTTGAGTTATATTGAGAATGATATTGTACAAAGCTTTTATAATTGAATTCAATCGAAATTAAAATATTTCACATGGAAATTAAGCATGTGTAGCATTAGATTTCTTAAAAAAGAAAACATAAAAGACGAAGGGAGATATAATAAGATTAACTGTAGAATCGAAATAGAAAATTGTTAGAACATCGTGGGAGTGGACATGGTGAAGTGCAGTTGCAGGGGCCATGGTTAAGTTTATGGTTTTAGCGGTTGTAAGGGCTAATTATAGTGGAAATGACGAGTTGGAGAGAGGTTGTGCCCCACAACCTTGGATGATGATGATGCAGGAAAACAAACGGAGGGCAAGAGGCGCTCTATGCCGAACTTTCCAAAGATTTGTTTTTTGTTTTTATTTTTATTTTTTTAAAAGGGGCTTGTAGTTTCTAATGCATAAAAGTTTTTTAAAAAAATAATTAAAAAATAGAAAAACTCAATAATTTGTCCTTGATTACTGACTGATAAAGGCACATGTGATGAGCGTGTGAGGAAAAATAAATTGGAAAACGGGACACGCGTCGAGCTACGAACAAAAAAAATGAAAAAAAGAAAAGAAAAAAGAGTAAGAAATCAATTCCACCCAGGCTCAGCAGCTAATCACCCACCCGCTTCTCGCACAATCAGGCTCACTCCCTTCCCCTCTCTTCATCCTCTTCGATTTCTCTCTCTCCTCGTAGCCATATTCATATACGAAATGCTCGCATCCACTTATTAACTCACCCTGTACCGAAACACATTAGGTGGACCAAAGTTATTTGGCCACCGGCAAATTGGCCTGGGGATCTGAAAACGTTTGCTTCCTAGATGGCCGACTTGTCTCCACCGGAGTCCCAGCTTAACGGCGCAAACTCTGCAGGAGAAAGAGGAGGTCCTGCAATTGCAGTTGCGTCATCGGAAACCGTCGGCTCCAAGCGCCAGCGGAGGCCCAGTGTCCGTTTAGGCGAAATTGGCGGCGAACAGCTCTACGATACCCATTCTCGGAGGACCGCCAATAATAAGCAGTGGAAGCATCATCAGCTCCTGTCTATTGATCACAAAAAGGACTCAGGCACTTCTAATAAAGCCTCAAAAACCCGGGCTTTAACCAATTTAACTACTAGCGGTGAGTTTGCTGAAACCCTAGATGACAACAAAGATGTCAATTTGGATTCCGTCGCAATTGGAAGCTGGAGAGTCAAGGATTCGAAAAAGCGGGCTTCTACTGCCACCACCAAGCGAGTCAGATCCAATTGGGTTTCCAAAATCGACGATGTTGACGTTGGCACTGCCAACAACAATGTCGAAGGCGATGATAAATACAGCGGTGCTGAAGATGTGGATGATACTTATCGCGGATTCGATATGGAAAATTCAGAAAGTCCGTTAAAAGAACAGAGTCCTATTCACTCCCTTGAGAATTTGGGAGACGGGAACGAGAGAAACGAAAGGGAAATTTATTACAGTAAACGAACAATCAGACCAAGGGATAATCATAATCATCATCACGATGGGGTTGAATTGTCGGGCCCATCCGATACTGACGTCAGAGATTACAGGAACAATGGGAGGTGTGGTGGTGGGGGAGAGGATGGGGTGAGGATTTGGCTGAATAGTATAGGATTAGGGCGATATGCGCCAGTTTTTGAAATCCATGAGGTGGATGATGAGGTTTTGCCAATGTTGACCCTGGAGGATTTGAAGGATATGGGGATTACTGCAGTTGGATCAAGAAGAAAGATGTTTTGTGCAATTCAAAAGCTTGGTAAAGGGTTTTCTTGACTGTCTTCGATGAGCTAATAGTTTTGGTATTCAACGGAGGATTTATGTCAGTCATGGTAACTTAAGCTGCATCATGTCTGAACTTAATTTGAGTCATTTTGTTTTATCTAGTAGCAGCATTAGTAATAGTTTTTGGTATAAGTAGGATATTTTGGCTTAGTGTTTCTTATTGCACTATATGAATGCATTTTTAATTCGGTGCAATTTTCTAGTACATGTGATTCTTATGATTTAGTTGGTGCAGTAGTTTTATTCATTAGCCTAAAGCTCTAATTTTGATTCTTAAAATGATCCAAAAGAAAATGATTTTGATATGCTCAAGAAAAGAATTCATTATTCAAATTCAAACATTTTGCCTTGGTTTGTCCTTTCTGTTAGTGAAAAGGGAATGCTTAATATCTTCTTTGTCGATAAGTATGAAAAGAAATGTTTAAAATTTTAATGCAGACAATATGTGTACTTTTACTTTTCTTGTTGTCCTTAGCTGATGATACCCTATCTATCCTAAACTTAGCTTGGAAACTGGTGGATTTGTGCTTTTGATAACTAATTTGTGAACTATGAGCAGTTCTTATGGTTTATTTGGTCATTGATATTACTTTTATGGGTTGAATTCTGGAAGAGTACTTGTTATGGATAGAACAAGTTGAGATTTTTTTTTTTTCCAGAGTGAGATTTTTTTTTTCCAGAGTGTCTTTTCTGATGTAATAAGATGAATTGGATGGACTTTTGTGCAAATCAAATTTAGTTCTATTGGTTAGCAGTGCAAATCATCTAATTGGGCTGAGTTCGTACATCATCTTGTTATGTTGTGCTGATGCTGTCAGAAGTTTGGGGTTCTTTTAATTGTTATTATTTCTTTAATTAAGGACCTTGCAATATTTAGCATGTAAAGTTGCAGTTGAGTGGTGTGTCGGTCAGTTATTTTTTGGCAAAATAAAGTTAGAATGAGTTACTAAAATCCAAATCATTCTTTTATGTGGTTTTGCTTGTTTATTTAGAAAGATTTGATCTTCATCCACTTGGTTATTGGAGCCCCATTAGAAAGGAAATGCTAATATAGATCACCCTAATCATCTCAAACATGACAAGTTGAAACTTGTTAGATAGTTGGAAATTCTTTTGAAGACTGAGGGTTCCTGGAAATTGTTGTTTGATTGTGTATTATGTTAGAATATATTTCTGTAAATTCCGGTAATGGTAATGATCCCACAATCTTCCTTGTAATCTTATCTAATGTACTTCCTCTCTGCATTTGGTGATCTCAGTTATGCTAGAAAGTGGATGTTCATCTCATGTCCTATTATTTGTTTTCTTATGTGCTGCTGGAGTACAGGTTGGTGGCAGAAATATTTAACTAGTTCATTATTTTATTAAGCCTTCTTTGTTAGGACACCTTTATTGAAAAAGAACACTAGGATTTTAGGCCGACAAGAATTTATTGTATCGTCTTCTTTCCAAAGGTTGATTGCTCCAGTTTGCGTGAGAGAGCTGTTTATATGCATTTGAGTTAGAGAAAGGCCAATTAGAAATGTCGCGTTGTCAACTTGCGCTTATATTTTTAACGTTTATACATGCTTTTTAACATCTGCACATTAATGGGAAGTGAGGAGAAGGCTTTCTAGTTCTTTTGGCTGTTGAAATGCATCCACTGAAAATTCCGGCACTCCAATTAGCAGGATTCATGTAAATTCTTCCATCCAGCTGGTTTTTAGATTAAGGATTGTGGTTTGGTTCAGTTGCTATATCCACCGAACATAATTTATCTATCCTGGTCAGGGAGCATATTTGATAATAATAATAATAATAATAATAATAATAATTGTCATTTGTCAAAACAAAGATCATGTTTGCTCTGGATTTAGAGGTTTTGATGCCGCCTGTAATAAGGGCATGCGCGCCTAATATAAAGGTGAAGATCCAAGTCCTCTTTATTGTCATCCCCTTCAACAATTGACCCTCTGAGGAACTGTATTACTATCTGAGATGTTTGGACTCCGTTCAATTCATTACCCAAAAGGACACCGACACTTCATTGTGGTTTTCAGTGGGAAAAATCACTTGTGAATTTATGAATTTCGTTTGTATCTGTACATCGAGTCTGCCAAAAATCCAAATCCAATAGAAGAGCACACAAGAGATTACAGAAACAAGCCAGACAATACTGAATGCTCATGAACGGCTAGAGAACTACAACATTCCCCGACTCTCGGAGAAGATTTGGAGACAATAGACAAGTGGCCTTCACACCCAAATCAAGCTCACAGCTTCTAGAAGCTACACATTTTTCACTAAAATGAAATTCAAATGCTCACTCCAACTTCATCATGCTTTCCTCCTGATGTTGCTTGTTTGGTTCAGCGGGGAAGTACTTTATGCCCACAAGGTCACCCACCCGACTGATAACCTGCCAAGGAATAGAAGAATTAGCATTACTCGCCTGGTATTCAAAAGCATTAACCTGTCGCCTACTCAAATTCGCCCGTCATCTTCTGTTTGGCCAACTTTGTGGATGATAGTTGGGCACTAGCCAAGAGAAGGTAAAAAAAAATAAGCCATTCAAGAAATCTGACAAATTCCAAGTTGAAGGGATTCAAAATTCAGTATCAAAGCCACAGCTTTCTCATCACCAGATTCTTGCTGGGGACAATGATAGCAAACACCAGTTCATGTACATTCTTCAGTCTTTTAGGGCTAAAAGATTCTGGAAGTGAATTATTGCAGGCTTATTTACCTCTAAAGCTTTGACAAGGTCTTCCTTGGTATGAGAGGCAGATATGCATATTCGTGCCCTGGCTAAAAGTAGAGGGGTAGCTGGAAAAGCAACCGTAACAACAGCTACCTGTGGTTATACCAATTGATCTTAGTAATTAGTAGCAACCATAAGAACTATCATATGATAAGAAAGCAGCTGGTAAAAATAAAAATATACCCACACATGAAGTAGATGAATCCATGATCAACATGAAAATAACAGAAAGAAATTAAGTCACTCACATTCTGTTTTAAGCACTCCCGTGAAAATGCTGGGATTTTTGCAGGATTGTAAAGCATTATGGGCATTACTGGAGAATCATTATCTCCAAGCACCTCAAAACCCATCTTCTGCAGCTCTGACCTGAAAAAGTTGCTGTTTTCACGTATTCTGGCAAGTTTTTGAGCCCCTGAATTGAAACAAAAAAGACACCCAAAAGTCGTAATGCAACAAACTTGGCATTCAATACAAATCAAAATGATTAGCATGATATGAAAACTGAACTTGGAAGGCAAGAACAGATGGATTGTTTTTCAAATACCTCTACTGGAACCATCTTCTCCAAGAATGACATGTATTGATGATATAATTTGTTGTGCCGCCGGTGGTGATATTGATGTTGCATATAGATGAGCCGGACAAGTGTACTTGAGATATTGTATAACCTCCTAAAAGATCAAGAAAACTTCAGCCATCAAACAAACACATAATATTCACAACTCCATTCATCAACTGGAACCGAACTTATACATATATGCTGCAGTACGGTAAAAGGGAAACCAAAAATTATGAAAGCTCAATGTCCAAAGTTGACACATCCTTCACAATATCTAAAATTAGGGAAAATATCCAAATCATGCAACTGAAGAAACTCTTAAAAAATTGAATGGGCCGACAAGGAATAAATGAGCAACAAACCTTGGACCCAGCAATGTAACCACCACATGATCCAAATGATTTTGTAAAAGTTCCCATCATAATATCCACATCAGCAGTATCCACTCCTAACAATTCACAAACACCTCTTCCTGTTTTTCCAACAGCACCAATGCTGTGGGCCTCATCCAGGTAAACATATGCCTAAAACAAACAGAAAGAGGAACATTTTTTTTAACTGGAAATAGATGAGTTTGGTCATAGAAAACTATGTTATGAAGTATTAAATTTTTCATGGATTACTACTGATGACTGCATGTTTTGCTTTTCATGAATGCTTCCATGTGAGGAAGTACATACTAGAAAGATTCAACATGAATAATTTTTAGCATATTAAATGCATCACCTTATATTTCTTGCAAATTGCAACAATCTCTGGAAGTTTGCAGAGTTCCCCTTCCATACTATAAATACCCTCAACAATGACAATTATCTTCTTCCAAGGCCTATGTGTCCTAGGCTGTCCCTCAGCAATTTGTTCTCTCAAAACTTTCTCCAAGTGAGATGGTGCTGAAACAAAGATAGCGAAAGATGTGCAAGCATGAGAACACCGGGATATTCCTTCCACAAAACAAAACAGGCAGCCATACACAACTTACTATTATGTTGGAAAACTCGAACTGTTGCTCCCGATCCTCGAGCACCATTTACAATTGAGTTGTGGTTCAATGAATCACTAATTATTAACCCTCCCTGTTGAGGAACATGATGGAAATAAGTAATTCATAAGTAATTCATAAATGATAGTCACAGATAAAGATACTTGCAACAGAGATCATGTGCATACTTTTCCAATAAGGACAGGAAGGATGGCAGAGTTTGTCACATAGCCCATGCCAAAGACAATGGCAGCTGGTTTTCCAACAAAGTTTGCAACACACTCCTCCAATTCAGTGTGGACAGAGGTAGTTCCTGAAAAGAAAAACTTGTTTTTGTGGATACAAAACACTAGAATATAATGAGGGTACAACTCACTGCAAATTATTATGCATACCTCCATCAACACGAGTACTACAAGTACTTGGGGAAAACCTATTCAATGATTCAACAACACGTGGTGTGCAGTACTCATCAGCTGCAGCGAAGCCAAGATAATTGTATGATCCCAAGTTAAGACACCTAGTATTCTTCGTAGTTCGTCTGCACAAGAACAATTATAAAAAGTGAACCACAATTCTCTCCCGAACAAATAACTGCCCAAGAAATTAAAATTGCTTCCAAATGCCAAGGATATAAACATATCGGCAAAATGACTAAAGGACTCACTTTAATGTCTTATTATTATCATTGGAGTAACGTTCCACCACATCAAACCAAGCATCAGGAGCACTTGATATAGGTCGTCCAAAACAGTCCTGCATGAGAGGAAAATATAAGAAACGCCAACTATTAAGCTAGTTACAGCAAACCATTGTGCACAAGCACGAGATAAAACCATATCGTAGTTGCAACCACGCATATCATGTGATCGTAAAATTCAACATAAGAATTCCAGATATTCATTCAATGGATGATACATCCATGCAGGCATGCATGCATCAACCAAAGAGAAATGAACCTTGCGACGCAATATTGATGCAAAATTAGGGGAACCACACCCCAAAAGCTAATCATCGGAGTGGGAGAGCCCAAGTCCATATAAACCCCCCACCAGAACCCCATACCTCCGAGTTGAGATCCAAGTTTCCTCCCTTGCAATTTAATATACAGAAACTTTTGAAGTTTAAACAACACCTCCCAGAAGTACAGCCATTCAGCTAGGCTTAACTTAACATGCGTCTAAGACAGCAATTGTATGAAACAAGTATTTGCACAATTCTCCTTAACAGAGTCAGAAATCAGCTCATACTGAGACTTCCCATCATATTGCAAAAAGCTCAAGAAAAGCAGATGAGGAACTAGAAAAGAAAAAAAAAAAAAGTAAGGCATCGCAAGAAAATTAAAAGTAAACCTGAATCCGAAGATAGAGACGTCGAATATAGAAGTCTTCGAGGCCTAAACAGATGGGAGCGTAACCCTAGAATGGAAAGAGAAACAGGTGATTATGAGAAAGAGAAAGGGAGGAGGTTTGAAGTTAAAAAAGTATTAATAAGCAAGCAAGAAAGACCTGAAGATTACTGGCATGCCACCAATCGAAAATTTTCCTGAAAAAATCTCGTAATTGGCCAAAAGCGAAGAGCAATCCATAGCTGAAATATGTGGTCAAAGCGGTGAGATAGGGGATTGTTATCATTGCTTGGAGACGCAATTTTAGATCTGGTGAGGGAGATGGAGAGGTTTGAAATGAAACTGGAGACACAAACCAACAGCAGAGAGATTTTGAAACGCCAGAAATGATTGGATCCAATTCATCTGCTCCCGTCCCGTTGGGTTTGATTTTTCAAAGTGGTACAGCATAGAGAGTGAGAGATCCTGTTCCGGAATCTCCAAAACATTTGTGGGCTTGGTTCCCATTTCAAGCCCTCCTGCAAGTTGGGTTCTGTACGGTCCAACCGAACTAACTATGCCATGAAGAACTGCTCCATTAAAGTCAGAACTTGGCCTTTCTTTTGGGTCTAATGACTTTATATTAATCGTGGATTATTCCTTAATGCATGAAAATAAAATAATCAATTAAGGACATATATATATATATGTATATATATATATATCTAATGTTTTGAGTATATTAAAATACTAAACTTCAAAATCAAATTTGCCATTTAATTCACTATACGTCAATGACAGAGCCGTCTTAAATATTCAACAGGTCATGTTCGTATCTTAAAATTTAGATTTTTAATAATAAAATAATAATTTTAATAATAAAATATTTTTAAAAAAATTTATAAAATAAAACACTAAAAATTTATTACTTTATTTAAATTGTAAATAACATTCAAATATAAATTCAAGCTAATATTAATATTCTATTTAAAAAGTGTTATTCTCATAATATTTATTCAAAAAAAAATATTTTATTAAAAAAAATTATAATTTTGGAGCTCTCATAATTTTGAGGCTTTGTGCAATAGCACACTTTATACAGAGACCCTGGTCACAGCCATCATCAATCATCATGTTCATTATTATTTATATAAATAAAATAAAAATTTAAAATAATTACATTATATTATTATTATATTTTGCAATCAAACACAGTGTATTTTTTTTATATTAACTAAGCATAATAAAAAAAAATTATGATGATCCCCGACACATATGTAGTTGATAACGAAGCTGGTACAAATAAGGTGAAGTTAAAGGAGCATTTATAAGTTTGAATGTGATGGGACAATTATCAAATATGTTCGGTGCATAATGCATACACCAAAGTATGGGAAGGAAGGCACTAATGAAAACAGATGTCTCTAATTCAAGCACGTACATAGTTATATCATATGGATACGCCTTCATTTCACTGAGTTTTTTTTTTTCATTAAATATATTGATTATAATAATTTTATAAAACCTATCAATTTATATTTTAAAATTTATTAATTGTGCTTTTATTTTTTTTTTAAATGATAAAATTCATTTTTAATATTTAAAAACATAAATAATAGTAAATTTAGAATATTTTAATAATTAGGAATTATATTTTTAAACTTTATTTAATTAAATATATCTTAATATTCAATTAAATTAAATTTAATGTAGTAAAGAAGTTAAAATATATAATCTGTTAGCTTTTCCACTGTCATTATCGACACTACTAATGGGTCCTGAACTTGACCCGAAATGGAAGTATCAGATCCCACAAATACTATATGGGGCCCTGAATGATCAGTTAGGTAGGGAATAGAAGACTCACACGTTGACCAATTATCAATCATCTCACAGCCCAATAGCTCTGTCAAATTTCATCACACCATTCCTGTGATTTCATATCAGTATCCACCGCTGTGACTTTGATGCTCCACATAGCGGTGTGGCTTTAACAATCTCACACGACGACGAGGCTAGCAACTTTCGCTATCCTACCTGTCACTAGCTAGATTATTGAAAAGGAATGGACCCCGCTCTCTTATTAATTCTCAGCCCTCAGATTCCCAATCCTGATACCGGCCAATTTCGGCTTTTAACTACTCTACTTTTCCTACCTGCGTATGTTGCGCGTGTTAACCACCAGCAAACTAGGCTTCCGTTTCGGAGGAAAAATCTGTATTTGAACAGATGGGCAGGTGACAACCACACGCTCGAAAGTTGCGTCTCCAATCGAACCTCGACATTTCCAATAGTTACAGTATTATTTGTTTGTCCACTGGTACGCTTACATTATTATTTGTTCGTCCACTAGTTCGCACACTATTTGGTCATTGCTCCGTCGCTACCAGGCACTGTCCGTTCATCGCCACTCCCTCCTTCCCTCACTCTCCGGGCGCAGTTTCTGAACCCTAGTCTCATTCATTCTTCTCTTTATTTATTTTCTCTCCTGCAAGTCCTTAACAAAGCTGCAACGCGCCATGAAAGTTGCAGAAAACGATCCCATCGATGTCTCGAACCAGCTTCTACAGTCTCTTTTCGATGAAATCATCAAAGTACAGACCTTTAAAGGTAAATGGGCTCTTATCAGAGGCAAGCTCGCTGATCTCCATACTCAACTCGCCGATTTCGCAGACTTCTCGGCTTCCACCTGCAACCTACTATGTCTTGACCTCCTTCACTCCATTTCCCATACTCTAAACGATACCGTGTTTTTGGCTAGAAAATGCCAGACACCTAATTTGACTGAAGGTAAGCTCCGGACACAGAGCGATGTCGATTCAATTTTGGCCAAGTTGGATCGCCATGTCAAGGACAGTGACATTTTGATTAAAAGTGGGGTTCTTCAGGAAACTGTCGTTTCAGGTGGTTCTTCTTCGAAGAGGGAGGCGGTGCGGGCTGAGTCGAGGAACTCAATCACTCGCTTGCAGATTGGTAGCAACGAGTCGAAGAATTCGGCCATGGACTCCCTACTCGCGTTGCTCCAAGAGGACGATAAGAATGTAATGATAGCTGTGGCACAGGGTGTTGTTCCCGTGCTTCTTCGCTTACTCGATTCAAGCTTTCTGGAGGTAAAAGAGAAGACTGTAGCAGCAATTTCGAGGATTTCGATGGTGGATAGCAGCAAGCATGTGTTACTTGCGGAGGGTTTGTTGCTTTTGAATAATTTGCTTCGGGTTCTTGAGTCTGGAAGTGGGTTTGCGAAGGAAAAAGCATGCGTTGCCCTTCAAGCTTTAAGCTTTTCTAAGGAGAACGCTAGGGCAATTGGGTCTAGAGGCGGAATTTCTTCGCTATTAGAAATTTGCCAGGCGGGCACGCCGGGTTCACAGGCCTTTGCTGCTGGTGCTTTGAGAAATCTCGCCGTGTTTGAAGAAATTAGGGAGAATTTTAGAGAAGAGAATGCGGTTTTCGTTCTTATTGGGCTTGCGTCTTCGGGGACTGCGTTGGCCCAAGAGAACTCAATCGGATGTTTATGTAATTTGGTGAAAGACGATGAGAATTTGAAGCTTCTGCTTGTGAAGGAAGGAGGCATCGAGTGCTTGAGAAACTTCTGGGATTCAACTCCTCCTATAAGAAGTCTTGAAGTTGCTGTTGATTTATTAAGGCACCTGGCTTCGACCCAAGTTATTGCAGAAGTGCTTGTTTCTCATGGGTATATTGTCAGGCTTGCGGGAGTGCTGAATTGTGGAGTTTTGGGTGTTAGAATTGCAGCTGCAATAGGTGTCTATGAGCTTGGTTTCAACACAAAAACCAGAAAGGAAATGGGTGAATGTGGAATAATTGTTCCATTGATTAAGATGTTAGATGGTAAAGCTGTCGAAGAGAAAGAAGCAGCTGCAAAGGCATTGTCGCTACTTCTTTCATACGCAGGAAACAGGAGGATTTTCATGAAGGACGAGAAGGGAATAGTAAGTGCTGTTCAGCTATTAGATCCTTTGATACAAAATTTGGATAAGCAATACCCTGTTTCAATATTGGCATCACTTGTGCACTCTAAAAAGTGTAGAAAAGAAATGATCGCAGTTGGTGCCTGTGTACATTTGAAGAAACTTGTAGAGATGGATGTAGAAGGGGCAAAGAAGCTTTTGGACGTTCTCAGCCGAGGTAAGTTTTGGGGTGTCTTTTCCAGGTCATAGCAGCCTGTAGAGTTGTTGAATTCTTTCATCAAAGAGACATGGATTCTATGATGATTGGTTCACCTGTATGTACATTATCTGTGTTGGATTTACTTGATTTTTATTCTCTTTTTTTGTTCATACAATTGTTAAGTTGCATGAGTAAACGTTGGTAGCTTCAATGCCGCTGAAGAAACTCTTGTAGAGCCAAAATATTGTTTTCTTGACATGATTAGATTGGAGTCCATCTTCATTGTGGTAAACTCAATAATTGATTGTGCTGTATTGTGATTAAGACCACACTTCTGCTTTATCTATTATTGACTCGTTTATGGTATACAAAAACCCTGGTTAAAATCCAGGCATAGGATAGCTGTATCAACTCAGTAGGTAGGCTCTTTTTCCCTTCTAGTTGTTTGACGCATGAAAGCGTCGGCTTGTGATCTTGTATACGGTTTTTATGAAAGTTGTCGTTTTTATTATTTTAACATTTGTTTGCAGTGATGTTTTTACTGATGAAAGGATCAGATTAAACTGCATTTGGACAATCCATTGTCCATCTCTCAGGACCCCTCCCCTGTTGATGTATGATTATTCCATATAGAGAATAGGGAGTTTTGATAGATAGCGTCCATGTGAGATTCACATAATAATGGGTGTAGAGCATGTGCATTTGTTCTGTGCCATACTCAGCCCTCTCGTGTCGGCAGTTACTTGAGCATGGAAGCGTTCAAGGACCTACCCAAAATTGTTTGTTCTTTCCAGCGAGTCCTTGCATTATTCAGAGACTGGTTAGCTTATTGGTGGAACCTGAAAAAAAGATTATTAAAGTCAACATTAGGATTCGGATTCTTTTGTGTTTTCGTTTTCCCATTTTATTTAGGTCATTCTTAAAGATCAATCGTAACTATCGCCATAGCTGCTCATCATTTATCAAGCCAAGTGGGGGGGTGCTGAAAGTCATATTAGGGATTGGGTTCCATGACTGAGGAGTAAATGTCATAAATAAACCTCAGAAGAGACTCATTGGAGATCTCTTCAGTTGAATATTTTGAATTTAAAATAATATTCATTGATTTCTGAAATTTTGTGATGTGCAGTGGTATCATATGATGGCTGTTACGGTTTGTTTATAAGTGAGGTTGGTAAAAAGGAGTGGAAATGGGAATGTTTTTAACTTTCGGCAATGGGAAGGGCCCTGGTCCATCGACAAACGAGAACTGGGCTTCTTGTATTCTTACTTATTCCATGCTGAAGCAAAGCAAAGAAGCAACCCATATGTCACATGTGTGCAGGGTTAGCTAGCTTAAATTAGAACTCATCCCCAAAATCATGGATTTACTCGTTTTAATCTGAAACCATCATCAACTTTGAAAGATAAGAAACTAGGTATCCACATATCTATAATCTCACAAGCAACTCTTCTTCATCACAAAACACACCCATTTTCAGAAATCAGTTCCACTTTCCCAATCCAACTTCACTTCAATCAAACTATATAAACTATAATTACATATTAGTGTTATAATATGATCATTTTATATTTAATGCAATTTCCTAGCTTCAGGGATATTTTACTGGAAAACTGGAACATTTTTCAGAAGAGACGTGTCATATAAGTAGGTGATGCATTTAAAACACATCCTCTCTCCAACTCCCAGCAGGGAAATCAATGGCAATGGAGGCAAGCAAAGCAAGAGCAGAGAATGAGACGCCCATATTCGTAATAACACATCCATACACCAAGAATTAAGTCTCTTCCTTTCACATGGAAAATTAGTTAAGCAGTCCTTAATTACAAGTCTACACACCACAATCCCATCTCACCATTATATTATATTTTTCCTTTTATTTTTCTCCTTTTTTATTTTGTTGCATCATCAACATTGTCTAATTCTGAATTTGCCTACTAGAGTTTCTTGCAGAAATGACTGTAAGCGTCAACAAGACCACTAAGGACAAGTATGAAAGTATCATAGAAATTGTTCCTCTTCGACAGAATCTGACAAAGTGGTCGCAGACGGGCATCCAACCAGAGTGGCTATTTCCATACTTCCCAATCAAACCTACTGCAGTGGCAGCTGCGCATCCAGCAAGAACCAAGCACATCATCATCTGTCACAATCAACAAGCAAAGAAATAAATATTATATATCTAAATGCTGACCTTTTTTCTTGAATATTAACATTACAGAAGCGGCATAAGAGAGATTAATTAAGAAAACCCATGTTTACCAAATCACTGAGGAACAGGAAGAAAAAGTGGGCAGGGTTGGAGCCATATCGACAAACAGCGAAGAGGAACATCAAGGAAAGCACAGAGAAAGCACATACGATAATGTTTGCAAAAGCAAAGAACCTGCAACACATGTGATTTTTAATGATTCCAAAGCACAAGAGAAGAGAAAAAGCTATGGTCTTGTAGGTGTTGTAAGGATGGTGTGTGCTTCTAATAATTTGTGTTTGATCTTAGCATCTTACCTCAAAGAAGAGGAGTAGCTGTATCTAGCATCTAGGACAAAGATACCAAATTGAATGGATTCCTGGTTAGTGAGCGTCAGCCAAGCTGCGGCCAAAGTTGCTGCAATAGCGAAAATTCTCAAGCAAATCTGAACGTAAATGGATAGTTTATGGATGTTGGAGGGCAAGGTTGGTGGAAACTTGTCATCGCCGTTTTCCATTCTAAGAGACGTCTGAGGGAGAAAAGACAGTAGAAAGCAAGGATCAGAAACAGGGAAAAGATAGAAGAAAAAGGGTAAGAGGAAAAGAGAGTGAGTTTATAGAAGAGACAAGACAAGCGAGGAATCTTTCGCACATTGAAGATGTGATGAAGCACAAAATGTTGATGTTGGAATTGGCCAAAGTCTGGGGATAAATGTTGCGAGACTAGGGTTTCATTTATTTATTTTATTAATTAATTTATATAATGAAATAATAAATATATTTTATTGGTAGAGAATTTAATGCCATCTTGAACTGTACATGTTTTCCCATTAGCAATGAAACAAAGAACATTAATGGCATTGGAACTTCCTCACCAGCGCTCCTGCCATTGCGTAGTAAAGAGGCTGTGGCCCCCACCATTTCCATTTTCCCTTTTTCTATTTCTCCCTCATTCACACTTCGTAATTTCTTTCACATATTTCGCTTGCTAACAACTTTATTATTATTATTATTAGAATTTGATAATATAAGTAGTAAGTATACCCATCACTTGGAAGTATTAAATAGATGCATATTTATTTATATGTAGCCATGATTCTGTTTTATTTTAAAATTTTAAATTTAGTTTATTAAAAAG
>CAOGCB011377379.1:0-10938 GCA_948266635.1 Cnidoscolus chayamansa | reverse complement strand
TGTTTTTAATCCCACGTGGAAACTCGTAGTTTATAAAATTCTACAATCTCATATATACTGATTTAAATATTAAAGTCAAACATGCAAAAATAGTATCATACATTTTTGTTCCAAGTATTAGCGAAAATTTTTTTACCTATTGGATTCCATTGATCACTAACCCAATCATACCTCCATGCATATCACCTTTCCATGGGGGTTTGCTACCATCAAACCAAGGACTCGGCCTTTGGTTCCAAAATTTTGCACCTCCTTCGGTCAACATGTTATGAATGGTTGTAGGACCGCGACATCGGCGAGGCAAATGTAGCAGGAATCTACCCCTTCACGAGGCCTTCAAGAATGCTTAGAATTCTCATAAACATCATCGTCATTGATGATTAAGATTTACTCTTTTTATGTGATTTGGAGGCATGATCCCCCTTCCGCTTTTTCCCACTCTTGTGACCATCATGCTTTCCATGTTTTTCCACTTTAGTTCTACTAGATTTCACACTAACAAGGCCACCTGAGGTTATCTTTCCACCATTTTTCAATGCATTCTCAAAATCACCTTCTCTGTCAACTATGGCATACTGTTGGAGAAGCTCAGGATTCAGCATACACTCCATCTTCATTTTCATCCCATCCTACACCCATTTCAGCCTCAGGAAACAAACATAAAAGATGACTAGACTAAGCAAACGAAAATGAGCTCAAAGAGCATACCTCAACTTTTTTTGCTGCTTCATTGAGATCATCCTCCAGAGAGATGTTGTGAGGTTCCAGCGTTCTCTGAAAAAAAAAATTCAAACGATCAAATAACATTTCATCTCATCAATTAAAATTGAAGGAAGAAAATGTCAGAATAACACAGCTCCTCAGTAAAAGGTTGAAGAATAAGGTATGCACCATATCAAACATCACCTTGTTAACGACAGGCTATATCATTCGAATCAATATATATATTACTGTTTGATATAATATATATTGCAATATTAAGTTGGAGATGTCTTTTTAGAGCCCTTTATCTAAATATCTAAATGAAAATGGAAAATTTGTTATATATTTTATATTTATTTTATAGTTGTATTATACACTAAATTATATATTACTATATAAAATAATAAAAATATAATAAAAAGAAACAGTATATAATAATAGATAAACATAATCAATTATAAAAGAAACATAGGAAAATGGAAAATCATAGAGAGAAAAAAAAAACCCCTTGTTTTTCAAGCCTTGTTGTGTAATATCACATAGTAATTAATTATCCTTTTTTCAATTGGGAGAGATGGCTTTCATTCTGGCACACAAGGTTAGGGGTTATCAAAGCTTACCTCTTTTAGTCGGGGTAAGGTTGATTCAATCTCATTGGACGCAATACCATAAAGATATTTATGAAACTTCTTCATAACCTTTATAAAAAGGGACAAAATCTGTGTTCTTTCCAACTTCATTTGTTCCTGGAATAACAAATCAATGGGAAAGTCAATCTCCAAAGGCTCAAGTATAAAATAAGACCGAAAAGAAAAACCTTCACAAGTCCACCAGTGCTATTTGATACATCTTAGGAACTTAAAGGTTTGGGCACCTAAGCCTTAGATCAAGAAGTAGATGTTTGAGCAATAAGCCATTTCTAATCAATCAATTTTTCCCAAAAGAAACATGATGCCCATGGAGGTCCAACAACTCCATATCCACTCTTGGGCACCCATGGCCGAGTGAGTTTGACTATGCACATGTATTCAAGTGTGTGATTGATAGATTATATAATGGATCAGTTGAGAATCAAACCTCCATGTAGGTAATGTTCTGATGCTGCAAGCCAATGCATAGCAAAACAGATGCCTGAACATATGACATTGTAATAGGAAGTTTCCCTTGAAAATATAGACGAGCAAGGATTGGAACAATGTCCAATATCTGAAAGAAAGGCAGCAAGAAAAGCACATAAAACAGATAAGTACAAATTCGATGATAGAAGTGCAAGAAAAAGCTATCAGCATAGTTAAATTAATTGAACTATATTGCAAACAAAAGGTCACCACCTTTAAGATCAGATATGTTTTACACCAATGAGATGGTGATAATATTGGAGTCTATGATAATAACTCTTATTTAACTTCTTCGAAGACGGTAAAAGAATGAGAAGAATTAGAATTGTTTCTTTCAAATATTTAGCAGTCAGAATTAGACAAGACGTTGTCTACTTTCATTTCTCTCAAATATGCATACCTACAAACATATTTAGACCATAGCAGTCCCAAATCTACTTTGAGAAACTTCTGGATTTGTATAACCATACATGAAAAACCAAAAATTTCCCTTAAAAGACTCCAGTATTTGAGGACACGTGCCCATATGCATAGGATTGCAATAGGCATCCTGTTAGCATGGAGCTCACGCACATGATAACACAGGCAAACCATTAATTGTTCATCAAAATATACAAACTAAACATTTTTGCATTATCTTCATTCTCAATCTCAATTATGGCACTTGTTGCTTCAATAACAAATTAAGGAGAACACATGTAGTAACATATCAATATCTTACCAAAAGAAAATCAGCAAGGTTTTCAGTATACACTTTCAGCCGTTCCATATCATATGGTGATAGATTAAATCTAAGTGACCTCCAAAATCCTTCTGCAGTAGATAATCCTACATCTGTATCCGCATAGTTGATCTTGGGATCAAGGACACTAAAAGATTTGAAGGGGTAAGAATGAAGAAAACAATAACTAAAGAAAAAACTTATAGTTACAGTTTCAATTCTAACCTCATTGCAAGCTTATATTCCATTCTCCGGAAACTGGATTCCAGCAATCTAGCAAATCTTAGCTTGAAATCTGAGGAGTTGAGAAATTAAGCTAAGATACATGGATTAGAGAAGGTTGAGGGGGAAGGGGGGAGTGTGTGCAGAGGCCAACACATTAAATGCAAAATAGGACTAACCTTGGTAAAATGGACCAAAAAAGCCCCAATCATCTGAACTGCTGACTTCAATATCATCACTGTTTAATGGTTTCAGGACCATACATGTGTGCTCACCGGTTACAGTACTCTACTCAAAAAGGCAAAAAAGGGGTGTTGGGAAAATGAAATTTAAAAACCAGTTCTTAAAATCAAACAACATTTGTATCTGAGAGCAAGTGCAACAAACAAGGTAAAAAAGAAGTAGAATTACTGGAATTTGGCCAATGTAGAACGGAGCAAACTTATGTTTCCGCCAAAAGCGAAAAAGGTCCAAAGTAAGCCCAAAAGAGACACCAAGGTAGTGAAGCTTTTCAGCTCGTCGTTCACGAAGATGTACTAGCAAATGTGGAAGATCTGTCCTTGGTTTTATATTTTCTTCTAGCAGTGAAACCTGTGAGAATAGTATGATTCAAGCATATGACTCCATAAGAACATATATGGAAAGAAAATGTGGGATAAACAGTCGCATACCAAATGAATTGAAGTGGAAAACTATTTACTTAAAAAATTATTCCAAGAATGAATAGGAGAATTTATGGAGAACATAAAAGAATTTACAAAATCCAGCTGCTTCCAAAAAATAAAATTCTCCAAACAACTAGGAAATCATGCTTAGTTCTGTGAACGAACCTTCTCTGCAGCCTCTGTAACTCTAATTTGGGGAGAGTCCACATTGTTTTCAAAGTCCAATTCAGAAATAGGAGCCAATTGTCCTTCATAGTACCTATACACAGTTGAATCGTAATCCCCTCTTCAGAAACTAGAACCGTTGCAGCATGATGAAAATATGTTGATTTGTCACACATGTTGCACTTTTTGGGTCTCTTTTACAGAACAGCAGATTGTATCCTCAAATGCATGAGGGAATGATAGTGTGCATTTTTTTGATATTCTGATTTTTTTTAGTCAAAGTATTGCAACATTTTATCAATTTCTCTATTATGTCATCAGTTATTCTACATCTAGATTCAACTAATTCCTGTGCAGCCCGTGTGCCTAAATAGGAGCAATCTTCAGGATATGAACCTTACATTATTGGGTCTTCATTTGCAAGTCAAGCATCGTTATTTTTTGTTTAACTGTATAATATGTCAAGTAGAATGATGGCCCACACTAAACAACACATATTTTTATAGTAAACGTTCTATTTAACACAATGAACAAAGAAACATGACTGAAGCCATTGTTTGTCAATCACATTTCTTCCATCATCTTGTTGCATCTTCCAGTAATTATCTTAATATCCTAACAAGGTCCATTTCGATTAGAGTCTACTGACAAAGTGACAAGGTATAAGAAGTCAAAGATGCACATACCTTGTTAAGATTTCCATTGCAGCAGACGCATATCCAAGCTGAATTGAAACCCCCAGAAAGTCTCAGAATGCATGACAAAATTCAGATAAGAAAACAACAATTTGGAATGTATGGAAATGGAATAGAGAATTACCCTCATGGCACTTGGATGTGTGGCAATGCGAACGATCCGAGCACCTGAAAGGCTGGGGAAAACTGTGTCCCGGAATTGCTCACAGAATTTCCATGGAATTTGATCTCCAAATGGTTGATGACCATCACTTAAGCTTTTGATTGCAGATTTATGGGAAATCCGACCTTCAAGACTTACCTGTCAGCGAATTGAACAAGTGACTTCAGCATCAGAATCATATATATAATATTTTTCTAATACTGAATATTTTGAAGAATGTTTACTGCAATTCAAAGTGCAAAACCCGACACAAAAAGAAAGGTCGACTATCAAGTCTAAGAAAACAAGAGCCTGTCTATCTGGAATGCTTGGATACAAGCTGATTGAATATGCCTGGTAAAATTTTGAGGCAAAAAAAAGGAAGCCTTAGGAAGTACAACAATGAGTTACAGAAGAGCATATGGCAAGGTAGAGATTTGAGTTAGATCTCTGACCAGCATAGAAGGTAAAATTAAATACACATGAAAATAAACATCATCATTGAGAAACAGCAATAAGAGGAATTGATTTATTTGGTTGAGGAAATTTACTAAATATAACAACAATAGTTTAAAAGAATAAAATTAATGGAAGAAATATAAATTACAATGTATATAAACCACGTGGGATGCAAGGAGATTTAAAAAATCCAAATTTGAAAATCACAACTCGTAGAGGAAATTTTCATGTTGAATATTAATCATCATACTCAACAACCAATATAAAAGAATACTGTAGTAACAGACAGTAGCACTTAAATATGTCTTCACTAGGTTACCTGAATGACACATAAGATGTCAGGAAGTTTATTTTCTGACTCATCGACAGGACCTGCATATATGAGATTAGTGGACACTTTTCACAGTAAATAAATCAAATAAATCAGCTCAAAGATAAACCGTACATACCAAGTAACACAAACAAATGATGTGCAGGAGCATCAGCCATTAGTTGTAAATCATTAGGAGAATTTTTATAGTGAGATGCAACATATAATGCCATCATTCGCTGCATGAATCAAGATAAATGAGAACTAGTCATCCCATTTGAATCACAATGCTGAACAATAATAATACAAGGAAACTATTCAATCATTAAGTATCTTACCTGCAAAAACAACTCGCTGTCTTTGTGATAGGAAAAAAGAGTATCCCGATTAACATAATAGAGATCACAGTCACTGGGAGGAGGTAATCTAATTCCAGAAAAGAGTTGCATCAACAAAAACTATAGAACATAATGATAATTTTTATAGAGGGTCCTTAGAGGGATGGTGGATGCTGCTTGCAGCTCCTACATCTTTAATGACATGAAACTAACCTGCTGATACTAGGTATGGAATTTGCAACATCCAAGCAAAGTAGAGCATTAAGCCAGGATTCAATTGGATCACCAGAAGCATATCTGATAGACTCGCTAAGCTCTATCTTTTTGAAAAGACGACCTGCAGGGAACACGAGGGAACTTGAATTTTTTTCAAAACAAAATCATCTGTACATGTAAAAAGATGTCAGCTACTAAAGATTGTAAAAACGAAATTCCAGAATTAGCCTGATTAATCAATTATCTTATGCATTCTAAACTATTGTACTCTAGCAAAGAAGAGTATCTGTATTTCCTCGTATTTCTGGAGTGAGGTTGGAAGTTATTTTCTCAAATAAGTACATACAAATTGATTGAATTTATGCATTCAGATAAAAGGAATATAGCATTTGCCAACACCATTTAACATGTACATGGATGTGTCCCATGAAACAAAGTTGATCTTATAACAAGTAATATGCTCATTGGAGTGACTACCCATTCAGATAATATAAATATTAACAGAAGGTTTGTTGCATGCTATTGATTCATAGAACTAGGTAAGCCATGAAAAGACCAGACATACCAGAGAGAGAACCCTCCACATTCTTGGCAGTCATGTGGCTTTGTTCCTCCAGTTGCTGCAGAAGTTTTAGCGACAAGGACCGACCAGTGCCTTCATAGCTTGAAATCAAACCAAAATAATATGAGTATGAATAAACTTGAATAGAACAAGCCTTCCTAAACTCAAATAGTGCATCAAGCATCTAAACAAACAACAGTCTGAAATGGACATATGAGCAGTAAGCTCTTTCTCTGAGGTTGATTGTTTCTTGTGAAAATCAATATTTACCAAGTGCAAGTCAATAACATACCCATTCACAGTAGATGAGAGGAAGACCAAGTATGGACCTAGCAGGGACTTCACAACTGGCAATGGAATGGCAGCAGCTTCATCAACCACCAGTAGTTCCACTTGGGAGAGCTTTTCATGTTCATGTGGCTGTATGTACTGTAGGAAACAACACAAACATAAGCAATTAAGCACATGATATAGAGATAGGCTCATGCACCACCAAGACAGACAAGAACACATCACTGCACGAAACATCCATTTACATCTCCTAACCTGAATTGTTTGTCGGTGCTGTTTATATATATTGATCCGCACAGTTGCTTTCTTGAACTCAGGATTTGCACTTTTCACAATATCATAATCAATATGTTCCTGCAACAAATATATATATATATATATATATATAAGTTTGTGATAAAAAGAAATAGATAATTGAAAATTTCAAAGCAGATCACTTTTGAAAAAATACAAAATAAAAAAAATGGGAAACTCATCATAAAAAAGGATAAGTAAATACCTAAAATATATTAAAAAATGAAGAAGAAAAGAAGTTCTCAAACAAAAAAGAGCTGAAACAATATCTGGAGATTCATAGCATAAACCAAATGGTTAAAACTAGATGTTATTTCCTTCAAAAAAAAAAATTGTTGTTCCCTTATAGACTGAGCTAACTCTATGGTGAGCCCAGAAGACAGCAAAATGGCCTCCATGCTTTCTTCATAGATCATAATACATGTCAGATCACAGAATAATGATTATACGGTCAGCTGATATGCCGTATCGCAATTTTGTGAAATTCATAAATCATATTACTTAATTTACATAGGCTAAGAACCAGGAAATATATAATGGCTAAATATAAGACCATAAGCAAATTGAAAATTGTAACTGTAAAAATTGCCCAAAGAAAAGCATGTTAACTAACAGTATATAAAGGGGCGAGAATAGAATATAATCGAGGGACTATTGCATGCCTTCCAAAAAGAGAGGGGAAATTGTACCTTATATTCAAGTGCATCAAAACCCTTGCAGATGAATTCAAACAAAGTTTTCAAGTTTTCAGGGCTTGGTGCAGTTACAAATACATTTGAATACCTATCAAGGTATTTTTTGTATTAAAATAACAATACTGAGAAGCCAAGGGGAAGGTGAGAAAAAGGAAACACACACATATCACATAAATACATGCAATAAGTATGAACAATTAGAGTTTAGCAAGTCACATTACCCTGCTGCTATAGCTCCAGCAACTGCTAAACCAAGTGCAGCAGATTTTCCACGACCACGAGGAGCAAGCAAAGAAAGTGTACTGCGCAGCGTCTTATCCAAAATTGCATCAAGAAATGTGATGACAGCTGTTCCCTGTTCAAAGACAAAAAGTTTTTATGTGCCACTAAAGCCATTTAAAGTCTCAGTCACATTAGTTAGAGAAAGAGAGAGTGAGTGAAAATCTAGATAATTGCCATGCATTCTTTACCTGATCTAGTGTGCAACACTTTTTTATCAAAGGACCAACAGGAAAATCATCATGCAGTTGTTCTTTCAAATTCTTCAGGTCTCGTTCTGCTTCTGAAAGACCTTCTGAGTCCTTGAATCCAGGGGGAAGGGGAGAAAAGAAAAAAAGGGTTTTTTGAACACTTTATATATCAACTAATGATATCAGCTACTCGTGATAAGAAGATCTCACTAGAAAAGGTTAAAAAACATAAAAGCTTCACTAAAATTCCTTGCAAGGATGATGTGATAAAGGAAAATTTGCAATTCAAAAGAAATAATACACAGTAAAAGTATTTTAAATATTTTCACATCACTAATTCATTTGTCTGCAGTTCTAAAATTGCCAGAAAGAACCACTACCTCTTTAACTGGAACAGGAGTAATTGACCTTATATGAGATGAAATTGGTAAAACATTCAGCTCATCATCCATAACCACACATGCTTTGCACAAAGCAAGTGATAGTAGGAAACGCTCATTAAAGCGCCCAGTAGCCTCAGAATGGGATTCAGTACGAAATCTCTCATGGACATCCTGCAATAAGCAAACTTCCAATAAAACTTTATGCTTACGGTTCAAGTAAAGCTTTAAGAATGGAGAAGAGGCCATTTCATGAATCTTATCACAAAATAATATGATTTATAATGGTCACTAACTTTGATATTATCATCGGTAAAATTGTAGAGATGCATTCTTCAATTGTAATCTAATGACGTAAAATATGAATAGTCACCTACATAGTTATCATATTTCAACCATGATCAACAACTACTTGTCAACCATTCCATAACACAACATGCTAATATGTGAAGGGACCAGTACAAAGTTAAAATAAGTACTTGCCACATGCATGTTCAAACTGTTTGACAAAGGAAAGGAAATTATAGCATTTACTGTAGAAAAATCAGTCATTTGATGCAAAATCTTTTTATCTATAAAGCATCCTTCAAAGACATTATTGAAATTCAAGAGATAAGTTGACATGTGGCACATACATAACCAATATGATATATAATTCCATATGCTTTCATAGCATATATTTGAAATATTTAGACTACATCTGTCCGCACAGCAGATTTAAATTTGACCTTAGTTACACGAGGACATACACAACATAAAGGCACTTATTGAAGAGATTAGATATAAATAAAGTTGTAAACATCTTCTACTTATCAATTTCAAAAGCCACACAATTCAACTTACAGACTCAGTGAGCCAACTAGTTCCTACCTCTTCCAAGTGTCAAGGTTTATTTATAAATGAAGCACATAGAGTCTTCTCCATAAATCACTCAGTAATTAATTTACCAAATGAGCAATAACAAACAACTCAATTCCCAATTTAGATTTTAAATAGTGAACATAAATGGAATTTCAAAATAGGATAGCTCCATCTAACACCAAACAATTTATTATTTCTCATGATTGCTAAAAAAGTATAATATTATTCATTCAATCTTAAAACAAATGTACATAACTGTTTTAAATAGAAATATATTGTGCCAGGTATTAAAATTTTTGTTATAGCATCACAAAGGCTGAAACAAGAAGCTAGTTTGCCACACAGGATATGACTTTATACCATGACCATGGTGTAAAGACTGGTCAGTGAGGAGAGGGACCGTAACAGCAAGACGATCAATCCACCACCTTCTACTGTCTCTATTGTTCTAGCCAAGAGATTTGGAGTTAAGGCCTCAAAGTCCTACAGTAAAGAAAACATTATCAACATAATCAAAATAGAAGAGAATACAATAAACAGTTGTTATGAGACGTATGCAGTTGCAAAGGCTAATAAATAAAATGCAAATGGAAAATAATCACCTGCAATATGCACATTCCAAAAGTATTCCCAAGTATTCTTTCAGAATCCTTGTACAAGCAATAAGTTAATCCTCCGGTTTCAACAAAAAGTGAAAAAGGATCCACTTTCTCAGGATCTAACAGTCCCCTCTGCATTAGCTTTTTTATCTGCTTCCCTCTCTTCTTCTTGTGACTGCATAACCATAACATCCAAACTATCATTCATGATTACAATTAGCAATAAAATACAAAACTAGGAATATTATGTCATCAATATTGCTACAACTAAAATTTGAACTAATCACCAAAAGAAATAGAGAACAAAAATCTCCAAACTCAGGCTTGAAAACATTAAAAACTGAAATTCTAAAGACAAAGAGACCTGCTGAGTTCAAGTTTGTCTTTGTAGCACCATAAGACAGTTGGCCTGGATTTGACCACTGCCTTGCTTAACATGTAGTGAAGATTCACAATCTGCAACAAATAAAAATCTTAGCAAGTAAAAAATTTCCCAAACCCATTTGGTACCCACATTTCTAAACCCCTAAGAATTTTCAATACAAAAACCAAATTCCAAGCTCCATCATTTGGCAGACTTGGAACAGTTAGGAGATGAGTAGTAGTATAAAATAATGGACCTGGTCGCGGGACTTGTCACCGATGATGACGAACATAGAACGATGACGTAATTTAACGCCATTTTCAATAAGAGTTCTGATCCGCTCGTCCACCTTCTTCCTCATTTTCTTCCTCCTTTTCTCTTCACCTCAGGAAGTAAGAAAATTGAAGCTTAAGCTTTGGCCTTATTGATTACTTATTATATATTTCTTCAGCAGCAGAATTTGAGTTTTCAGCTTAGATTGCTCTGCTTCTGTTACGTTCACCTCTGTGTTTTTAGGGTTTATGCGAGGGTTTTATAAGATGGCGGTTAAACTCGACCACTGAACCGATGCTAGGGCAGCCGTTTAATATATGAACCGGATTCTATCGAACCGGATCCGTTTAGTGAGGGCCTCTGGCGGGATGGGCGTGAAGGTCGCACATCAGAGTT
>CAOGCB011377075.1:0-13154 GCA_948266635.1 Cnidoscolus chayamansa | reverse complement strand
AGGTCCTATGTTTCTTGGTTATTTAAAATTATTTTTCATTAATTATTCTTTTTTACGTCTTATTGTGCTTTAAGTCTTTAATAACTATGAGTTCAATAAAATAAGCTACTTTAGAAGGCATTTTGTTGCTAATAAGCCTCTATGCTTTCTAATGAGTCCTAGGTTTTTGATATTTTTATTGTTTCATAGAGAATTGAGTGAGAACTCCATGTTGGATTTTCCTATGTTATTAAGCTTCCTTGTTTGTTATCTATATGAAGGGGGCTATGACGTATCAATATTGTGAATTAGACTTCGGAGGTCATCTATAGTGACTTAAAGCAAGTTTATATTGATGGATGTGATTCTTATGATGACGGAAATTATAAACAAAAACTTAGTTGAACAAATTTTGTGGACTAGTGTTTATAACACTAGACTATTCATGCAAATTTGGAACTCTATTAATAGTGAGGTAATTGGTATAATCAAACGTTGTGAATATGTTGAAGAATTAATAGATTATTTTGATCTCCTAAATTTTGGTAAAGGAAATATTCCAAATATCTATGGTGTATGTATGACCTTTTAAATGATAAGCTTCTCTTATTTCATTAATTGAACTAATTTATGAAGGCTTAATGTTTTGCTTCCTTTTAATACAAAATCTAAGTTTAATAACCAAGTGTGAACAATTAGTACTTTGACTTTTCAAACCTAAGTTTGACATCACTAAGACTAATTTTTTTTTAACCTTTGCTAAGACTAGATCTCTTTTTTTTAATTCTAAGCTTTCCTCGTAAGGGACTCTCAAACATACTTCTCCATACTAAAATATTATATTCTTTATGTCACCAAAATAATAATGTTTTTGCCGGTTGTGATAATTAGAATGAGACTGGTTATTCGAGCAATAAATATGGTAATAAAGAAGAATCAAGATTTCTCACTAAAATAATAATATTTTTAAGAGTTGTGATAATTGGAATGAGACTGGTTATTTGTGAGTTGTGATAACTGGAATAATATTGATTATTAGAGCAATACAAAAGAAGAACAAATATTTCTCAGTTCCTGCATGCTTAATGTATGGCTCAATTTATCTACGAGATAATACAAATGTCTCAATTATTTATATGGTTTATCTTATGCTTTTCTTGTCAACTAAATTATGGCCAAATAATATGATTGCTCTTCTTATTACTTTTAATTTTATATTACACAAATAAAATCGAGATTAACTATCACTTTATTTGTAACAATCTGTAAGAAAAATTTGAGTTAAAGCTAGAGAATAAATGTGTGATATTTTTATAGAACCTCTTGACTAGAAAAGATTGATTGCATTTACAAAAATTTTATTTCTAAGGTTATAGTGAAAACTAAAGAATAATTGGGTGATATTTTTATAGACCTCTTGACTAAAAAGAGATTAATTACATCTACAACAAGTTGACCATGATAAACATTTATACTCCAATTTAAAAGGGAATGTTATGAAAGTTCAACTACATAGATTTGTGATATATATATATTAATTTGTTCATAACTGGTTTAGATTATAAAACATAAATATAGAAGTTTATATTTCTAAATTGGATACATATAATAATATATTTATATCAAGATCATTGTAAGTATAAACAAAAGAATTCTTTCATTATACATTAGAAACATAAACATGATATAATAAAATGTGTAGCATAGTGTAACTCTTTTAACTTCTAATGAAATATCTCTAATAAATAATATATTTATATCGAGATAATTATGAATATACATAAAAGAATTTTTTCATCACACCAAAAAAAATATCATAAAATGTGTATATTGTAGTGTGATTCCTTCAATTTCTAATAGAATATCTCTAATAAAAAATATATTTGTATCAAGATCATTATGAGTGTAAATAAAAGAATTTTTCATTACACATAAAAAAAACAATATCATAGAATGTGTATATCATTATGCAACTCCTCCAACTTCTAATGGAATATCTCCAATCAAACACTGTTTTGCTAAAAAAATAAAACTAATTTGCCCTTCCTTTTGACCATGAATAACTATAATAATATTTGTACTTTTATTTGTGTAGCTAATAAACACTTCTATAAAATGAATTAAAAACTTTTTTTAAAGGATAATAAAGAAAAATAAAACCACAACGACGAAGACATCTTATCTTAAGGAAAAAGAAAAGAAAATAATTGAAAATAATTGTTCTTAACATGTTGTATATATATATATATATATAAGTTGAAGTCCTAACCCAAAAGCTTATTTTACATCAACTAATACTGACTTAAATGGGAAAGGTTTGATCACTTTGAAACTTAAAAAGACCCCAAAATATATTTTTGAATCCACTATAAGTAGAATAAAAGATAAATATGAACTACTATTTAAATAAGCAACACTCTTTTTTTACTTTAAATGTACTAGTTCATCTAAAATAATCAATATTAAAAACAAAATAACATGCAATATAGCTTAAACCTACATTATATGAAACACAAAAACTATTTGAGTCCTAAATTTAGGAACTAAGTTGTGTTGATGAATGAAAGTTGTAAGTGTATATTCTTACTAGCTAGCTAGCTACTGTCCAACTAAGCGAATTTATTTTAAGTTAGTTACAACATTCTAACTACCATGCTAAATAACACTAATAGCTTTATAACTATTTTGATACTCCCTCTTGAGTTGAGCATATATGTCATATATTTTTAGCAAATACTTAAACTGAGCTAGAACCAAAAGTTTAGTGAACAAATTTGTTGGTTGTTCTTTAGAGCTTAAGTACTAGATGACCAACCCTTGCACTACTTTCTCCCCTGTGAAATGGCAGTTTATCTCGGTATGTTTTGTCCTTTCATACAAAATAGAATTTTTAGCAATCCAAATTGTTGAACTCCTATAATAACATAGCTACACATGTTTAGAAATGGAAACATTAAAATCAAATAACAAAGAAACCAACCAAACAACTTCAGAGACAACTGTTGCTATATATCTTATATTCCGCTTCTATAGATAGAGGTGTGCAAACAGTCGGTTTGGTTCCGAACCGAATCGAACTTGAAAAATCAAACAACTGAATTCAATATTTTTCTTAAATCGAACCGAAATATTTTGATTTGGTTCAATCCAATTTCTATGTAATTGAATTTTTTTTTTCAAATTTTTAATGAGAACTTTTGAAATAAAAATGACAGCCAATGAAGTCAAGTTGAGAGCAAAGTTCAGTGACCCAGAAACTCACTGATAGAGATCAAGAGACATCCGACACTCAGGAGTCGGACAAAGCCAATGCCAATGATCCTTTCCAAGGTATCAGAGGTCCTATGACACGATCACGGACAAAGCGAATGGAAGAGGCGTTGCAAGGTTTGATTATGGAACTTCAAGAGTAAGAGTTGATTCAACACAACTCTAACACGAGTCCTAAGCCAAGAATATCATATATTAAAGTGGGGACGAAGTGGAAGACATCGGCATTGGAACGACGACGTTCAAGAAGGGAAGGTCGATAATCACCAAGATAGGCCGGCCACAAAGGCTGCCAGCCTTCTTTCTTTCTACACCGCCAACCTTGCATTGAAGGCCGCCCATAAAGGTCGCCATCCTTCTTTCCTGCACCGCCAGCTCTGAATTGAAGTCCCTTGAATTTGAAGACCGCCCATAAAGGTCGTTAGCCTTGATATTTAGGACGCCAGCCTTCATGCCAGCCTTTAATTGTTTACACGTTATTTTGTTTCTTATGTTTTCAAAGCCGACCGTATGTGTATTTAGGCCGCCAACTTATACGATAGACATCTATAAATACTTATTTTGACAGATAAACATAACTAGGTTATTTTTATCATATTTTTATTGAGAGATTGCTCTCTTTCCTTTGGTTCTTGCTAATAGAACTCTCATAAATTTTTTCATCTAACTCTTGGAGAAATCAACCTTGATAACTTAGGTTCTAATTGCAAATTCGATTGGGTCAAGTTACGTATATTTCCGCGATTCAATTTCGATTCTAGGGTTTGAAACCTTTATTGATGGTCTTAAATCAATATTTAGGGCTCGCGTCACTCACGGTTAGCTTGAGAGGAGAGAGACTAGAGAGTGAGAGCCTGGAACAAGGAGGGAGGGTAGAGGGAGGAGACAAAACTTGAGAGACGACAAGGTCGAGTCTAGAAGATGGAGATTTCGATTTTAGATGCATGAAACTCTAATGTGATTTAGGGATTTAGATTTTAGATTAAGCTTGGTTGACCGATTTGGTTTAGTGATCTAAATCATTGATTATAATTTAGATCTGATTTAAATATATGGGATTGGGCCAATTAATGTTGGACCAGGCTAGATATATAAATGGCCTGGATATTTTAGTTATTTCGATTCTTCGATTTATTAACACAAAATAATCGAACCGAATCAAACCAAAAACTGAACATTACTAAAAAGGCTAACCGAATCAATTGAATCGAATTGGTTCAGTACGGTTCTTTGGTTAGAGCCGAACAATGCACACCTCTATCTTTAGAGCTTCTAGATATAGTATGTTGTTTCTTAGACTTTCAACTTATTAAAACAAATAAAAACATAAAATAACCTTTTGGTTTTTATACAACTAGCCAAATTGAGTAAGCAATTAGCTTAAGCTCATATGTTGCTTACAAAAACGACCCTTGGCCTAGACCATTATTTAAGCACTTAAAGACCTTGTAAATAGATCTAACAATTTTTTACATGACCCGTTTACACGACACGACATATAGTTAAGTGAGTTTGGGTTTACATTAAATGAGTTTGGGTCATAAACGGATCAACCCGTTTATGACAAAACGAGTTGACCTGCTTAACTTGATTAGACACGTAATGACCTATTTATTTAAATAGGTTAATAATTCATTTAAATATGTTATAGATATTATGATCTATTTATTTAAATTAAATTTGTTAGATAATTAAATATTATTTAAAATAGTAATATTGTAATCTTAAACATCCATTTGTAAATTATAAAATCATCTCATCCACTTTATTTCATATAAATATATGTAAATTTAGTTGGTTTATAAATATTTAGATTTAAATAATAGTTATATAGATATTAATAGTATAGTTAAATAATATTATTTAATTTTAATTTATTTTAATATATTAAATAGATTATATTATGAGACTAAAATGACTATTTATTTGAATAAATTAAACATGTAGTACCGTGTTATATGATATAATAATAATTTAATTATTTAAACGGGGTACACAGGTCAACCCGTTTAACTTGTTTAATAAACATGTTTGGATTAGGGTTCAGCATCTTGACACGATTAATTAAATGGGTTGAGTTCGGATTAACCATTTTAATGTTATAGGTGTATGTTGACATGACACGTTTATGACCTGCCAACACGAATTGCTAGCTCTACTTGTAGGCAGTAAGTGAACATAAGCATGCTTATCCATGAACTGAGACCGTCAAGCCTTGTTAATATGACATGAGTTTTCCAACTAACCATCTATAGGATCTGCAAGTAACCCCTCATATGTGTGTATCAACTTCACACCAACATCCATTGGTAGAGAAGTTGGTCTTGAACCAAGCATCCAATGTTCCTCCAACATTTGCATAACAAACTTCCTTTATGACACTACAATTCCCTTTGATGACCTAGCGATCTCAAGGCCAGGAAAATATTGCAAATCTCCCAAATCCTTCAACTTGAATTAGGAATTCAAACATGCCTTAAATTTATCAATCAAGGCTTTTCACTAACGAAATGACAATCTATAACACCTGACATCTCTCTAATGTCGAAATCCGAGTTTCTAACCAGAAAATTGATAGAACATATAAAAACCGGACTGAAAAGGTGATTACGGGGTCAAAACTGTAAAATTGAAAATTTTAAGGATGGAAAAGTAAATGTGAGTTAACAAAGAGACTAAAACGTAATTTGGCTAGGGCGACCTAAAAAGCCAAGTTCGATCATTGAACTAGTTAGGTCAACCTCACTAGAAAAGGAGGTGGCAACTCGGTGGGGAAGAATGAGGACACATAATCTTTTTTCTCTGCCAAGTTATATGTATATTAAGAAGTTGAGTTTGAACCCCTCTAAGCCGAGAAAGGTAATTTGAAGAGATTCTAAGAGGGATTTTACCTTTTAAACTCTATATTACAAAAAAAAAAAAATCAATCTTCTCAAAGTTAAAATCTCAAACAGGTTAGATGTTAACTTGAAAATGATGTTTAAAATGTTGTTGTGAAAAGATTAAGTGCATGCACGTATTGAGAATGAAAACTTTATATGAGTTTTTAAAAGATGTTGATTTAAAGTTGAATTGTCAAGGAATTTCATGTTTTAGTATCATTTAAGCTATTATTTGTGACATTAACATGCAAGTGGATGATCTTGCATGTTGGGTTTTGAAAGGGTTTAAAGAAAAACATGTTTTATGAAGTATAAGATAGTTTAGGTCTAAATGGAAGAATCATTGGAAAAGATTTTGCATGTGATGTTTGGTGTGCTAAGTTTGTTATGTGAAGTTGAGAAATGTTGAAGGATGTTCAAGAATGTCAAAATGAGCATTTTTACAGGTTTTGGCAAGTCCAAACCTTATAAAAGTTTGATTTTAGTATTCTGCCAGCCAAATGAAGAGTTCGACTACTGAAATTGGGTTGTTATTAAGGCATTCTTGATAGTTGAAGGATGTTGCTAAAGCATTGTTTGGCTTAGTAGGGCAAAATGGTTCGGTCGTCAAAGGTGCTGTTGAAGGATAGGACATAGAGTTTTGGTTCGAGCTTCGGCCGCCGAACCTTGTTGTTGAAAGTCTTCTGCCATCAACTTTACATAAGTTGCACTTTATGATTTAATGCTATGTTACTGTGATACTGTTGGGGAGCTATGACAAATGTTTTAGATTATGCAATGGTCACAAGTCAATCTCTAACTATATAGGATCAAACATCGGGATACAGGGGCACAAGATAATCAGTGACAGACTGAAGCAAGTCTATAAACACTAGTACGAGTAGATGTAAATGAAATGAAAATTTTAAAACATGAACCACGCATCATGATTTATAAAATGCATACATTAGTTCACTGTTAAATGTGTATTATCTTGATGATATGATGATCTCTGTGTGGTGATATTAAGTGATTCATAATGAGATGGTCAGAAGTGATGAACAAACACAGGTAATGTGATAGATACAAGTGTTTCGTATAGAACATTACATTACAAAGGTACTAAAAACTCCCTAATTTTAAGCGTAATATAGACCAATGAGACTACCCAAGTCAAGTTGTCAAAGGGGGAAGGCGACGGGCTGCCTAAAGTTCTCATCAAGCTAAAGGTATTGGTTAGTGATTGGCCAACTAGTGGGGAAAGATTGGCCATCCAATAAGAGGATTAGACCTGTGGCTACTGAGGGGGACTATCAAGATTGGAGGAGCAAGCTGCTGCAATGGGACAACATCTCCAGCAAGTAAGGTTTCATTGTGGGATCTTCAAAGGGATGCGGGGCAGATATGTGAGAGGCCTACTAAGGATGGGCGGGTGTATTCTAGAAGGTTCATGCAGGATCTAAGCTATGTGAGGTTTCACTACGGACGAACCCATAGGCCTATGAAGGTTGTGAAAGAGAATGAAGGCATCCAACAATATCTAAAAGGTTCTAACACCCAAACGAGGTCTAATTTGCCAAGGAGCATCTTGAATTGGCGAGAAAGGTTAAGAAGCATTGGGGGAGTCCAGCTGGCGCCAAGACAAACGAGATCAGGTTGGGGAACTCTCCTGTGCATGAGGCTCCTAGATAGGGCCAGAGACGCGCACCAGTGAGGTTCCATTATTGCCAATCCTTGCTAGACTTCGCAAGAAAGATCCAAAAGCCTACTTGGCAAGCTGCATATGGAAGATTGTGGACAAGCAACCATAGCCACACATTTAGGTTGGTGCTAAGGGATTGCTTGCCTACAAATAGGGGGCCTTGGGGCATTTTCTACAAGAAGAGAGTTCTCTAAGTGTGAGAGACCTTCAAGGAATTTTGTGGGCATACTTTGGAGTGCTTGAGCAAGAGTGCTTAGTACACACTAATGGTCATTTGTACACAATTCTTGGTTGTATATTTGTGTGACAAAAATAAGAGTTCCTTTCTTTTGCCAACTCTTGTGCAGTTGTTTTTTAAGCTTCCACAGCACAACTCTTTAAGAGGGTCTATTGTTGGATTTTTAGGTGTGGGAAGGCTGACTAGTCTACTGAAATATGAGGATGATACTAGTGTCGCACTAGTGTTTAAAGGTGTAATACATTCAGCCCGTGACAAGTGGTATTAGAGCATATCAATTTAATCTTACAATTGAAGGTAACTTTAAGTGTTGTGAGGAGAAAGCAACCAGAAAGTGCAACATTTTTTTATTAAAGGGTATGTACCAACGAGTTTGTGCAAATGTGTTGGGACTTTGAATTGGTTTTACAAGTGCCCAAACCAGGAGAATGTTAGGCAGCAGTGAAATGGAGCAAGTCACCGTTTCAATTCCACAAAGGGAGGGGAAAGGACGAAGGAAAAAGTCGCGACACGTGTTGCTTGTGTTGAAGGAAAAGCTATCTAAGGTGCAAGCTGCTATGTCCGAGCAAAGGGAGAGGACCAAAGACATCAACTTTTGCATTTGGAGATCGGAGTCGAAAGGGGAGACAAAAGAGTTCAAGGGCGAGATGCAAGAAGCCATAAACCAAGCTGAGTACTTATTGCCCAAGAGGGCCAACTTGGTGGATAAATCTCTTCATCTCTACCAAGAGAAGGAAGACAAGCTCGAGGCTGAGCTTCAATTGTGCAAGATGGCATTGTTGCAAAGTGGAGCAGTAAGCACAAGTATTCCATATGTAAGAGACGAAGCTCCTAAGCCAAAGCTTTATAGCGGAGAATGGAGAACAAAAGAAGATAAACAACTTCTTATGGACCGACAGATACTTTTAAGTGACAAGGATCGTCAAAGACACGACAAAGGTACACAACGTTGCTCTCTATCTTAATGACATAGCTATTGTGATGGAGAAGGAGGTGCGAAGATGTCAAGAGAGGGACTTGCACTATCATCACTTGATTAGATTTTGTAAAAGGAGCTTAAGAAGTAATTTTATCTAGAAAGTAGAAAAAGTAGGGTGAAGCCCAGACTTAAGCGGCAACAACATCACGAGGGATATATTCAGGAGTATGGGAAGGAATTTTTAGAGTTGCTGCTTGAAATTCTGGATATGGGCAAGAAGGATGCTCTCTTTTGCTTCTTGGATGGCCTAACGAGATGGGCCGAATTGGAGTTGCATAGGCAGAGTGTACATGATCTCACCTCTGCTATGGCTACTGCTGAGTACTTTATTAAGTTTCAGAGGAAGAACTTCAAAGAAGAAAGGGCAAAAAGTTAGAGAAAGGTAGCTATGATGAAGGGGACAACTAAGATTATAAAAGCGACTCGCGCAACAATTAGTCTTCAAAAGGGAAAGAGGTCAAGGGTGATAAGCTCCAGAAAGAGAAGGAAAAGGACAAGGAGAACGTGGGAGATTCTATAAGGATGCAAATTAAGTGCTTCATCTGCGCAGGGCATCATAAAGCACATGACTACCTAAAACATAGGAACTTGTCTGCATTATTGAACAAGATGGACAAGGAGAAAGGATAAGAAAATGTGTCACGGCGAGTCCTTTCCTCCTTTGAAATCCAATAGTAATCATAATTCTCATAGTGGTAGAAGTTGTAAGGAAGCCGAAGTAATGGAGCAAAAACTCAATGCTTTGGTGGACATCAAGGCGGAGAAAGTCTATATACATAACGAGCTTACCAATGAGATAGGGCTACCTTGGAGGAAGCATAAGGGCTATGATAAGATCATATTTTACTTATATTATCTTTCCGGAATTGTGCTAAATATATATTAATATCATAAGAAAATATAAATAATTAGTACTTAACGATGTTTATTGTGAAAATACAGATTTTTGAGGACCTAGAAGGCAAATTCAAGTAACGGAGAGTTTTTGAAAAATCAAAGAACAAACAAAAGAGAGATTTCTTTGACCAAATCTCCTATCTCAAGCGGGAATTGTATCTGATCTTGATAGATTTTTTTGACCAAATCTCCTATCTCCAGCGGAAATCGAATCTGATCTCGAGAGATTTCTTTGACGAAATCTCCTATTTCCAATGGAAATCAAATCTGATCTTGAGAGATTTACTCACCAGATTAGATTCTTCTCTCTCCTCCTTAGACTCTATAAAAGGCCTTGGTGTGAGTTTTGGTATTCAATATTCATTCATTCTTGTAGAGAATTATTTCATTCTCTCAACTTTTCATTTCTCTTCTAGTAACACTTTCATTTTATCTTTAGAATTTCTTTAGAAATTTATTTCCTCTCCATTCTTATTTCATCATAAACTGAAAGAAATTATTAAGAACGATTGGGCTTTCGTTGTTTAGCAAATCCAAGGAAGACTTAAACATTTATTTCATTTCAATTATTTCCTTTATGCGATTCTTATTTTCCGGTATGTATCTCATTTCTCCTGCACATTTAAATTATCTTTCTATATTGAGTATCATTATGCTCTAAATTCTTTGGTGGAAAATAAGATGAAGCCCTAATCAACTATTATTGGGTTCATGTTACAAATAGTTCATTATGTGTAGTTTTTTATATGGGGATTTCTACTATAAACTGATTATGACAATTAGGGTGAATTCTATTTTTCCATATTTTCTTCATTAATTTTTAATTCTCCTTTTACACATTCAATATTATTCTATATAATTCTATCGTCATATATTATTACATAAATAATAATAAAAATTGATACATGCCTAGTAATTAATTAATCCTCGAGGCTCGACACTCTTTCTCCCACTATATTACTTGATCCGATCTAATACACTAGAGGCCATTAGATTATTCACGCTTCCATTCTCTATTTATTTATTATAACTTTTTATGTGAATCAAGTTTTTAGTGCCGTTGCCGGAAATTATTTAATATTAGACCACTTTCAATTTTATTGTTAATTTAGGTGTAAATTTTTTATTTTATTTTATTTTTATTATCATTATTTTGTTGTGTTATTGTCTCTTATTTTTGTTTGCAGGTGTTTTATGCGCCAAGGTAAAAGTGCTGACCTTCTACCAATTGATCTTGAAATAGAACGTATCTTACGAAAACTTAGAAAAGAGCAAAGAAAAAAAACAAATTAAAATGGCAGAAGTGAACAACAATGGTACTCAGGTTAAGGGTAAACCACTTCGGGAATATACGGTGCCCATTGTTTCAGGTCCTGCAATCAAAAAGCCTACCATTCAGGCAAATAATTTTGAATTAAAAACAACACATTCAGATGCTTCAATCAAATCAATTTGGAGGATACCCAAATGAAAGTATTGATGAGCATATCGCAGTTTTTGTTCAATATTATAATACAGTAAAAATAAATAATGTGTCTGATGATGTTATCAGATTGCAACTTTTCCATTTTCACTTAGAGATAAAGCTAGGACTTGGTTTAATTCACTGCCACAAAATTCTATAATCACTTGGGCTGATCTCTCATCTATGTTTCTCAAGAGATTTTTTCCACCAACTAGGACTGCAAGGTTAAGAAGCGACATCACTAACTTTACCAAGTTTAGTGGTGAATCACTCTGCAAAACTTGAGAAATATTCAAGGAGGCAATTAGAAGATGCCCCCATCATGGACTGCCAGACAAGCTCCTAATTGAGATTTTTTTATCTCAGTCTAGATGAGACATTAAAGTCTTTGGTAGATGTTGCTTCAAGAGGTTCACTACTGAGTTAAGACTTATGAGGAGGCAAATGCTTTGATTGATGAAATGGCCTCTAGTGCACACAATTGGCGTAATGAACGAAGTAAGTCTAGAGTGGCATCTGTTAATGACCTGGACAATTTGACAGTCTAGATCTCCGCTCTTACAGCCCAGGTAAGTAAACTCACCTCGACACCTTCCTTCAATGCTAATTCGTATTGTGA
Organism: Cnidoscolus chayamansa; assembly: GCA_948266635.1. Lineage (NCBI taxonomy): Eukaryota > Viridiplantae > Streptophyta > Magnoliopsida > Malpighiales > Euphorbiaceae > Cnidoscolus > Cnidoscolus chayamansa. The sequence continues at coordinate 1,144 of CAOGCB011377075.1, read as the reverse complement.
ATCATGTTCAACTCTGGAATGTCCATTAGAAAATCCATCCACTTTAACTCATGGAGAGCAATCAAATTTTAACAACAATTTCCTAAGAAGTAATCAAGGACCTTACTCAAGCATCTATAATCTAGGGTGGCGTAACCATCCAAATCTCTCTTGGAGAAATGATAACAATGCACTTAAACCGCATGGATTTCAAAAACAAAGTCCTAATCACAATACCTTCCATCAACAAGGTCTCAATACTTCTTCGCAACCAGGTCAGTAAAAAATGGAAGAATTAATGTTGAGTTATATGTAAAAAACTGACACAATGTTGCAGAATCAACAGGCAACCATCAGGAATCTTGAGAATCAGATTAATCAGATGTCTCAACAGTTAAGTAATAGACCATCTGGGTCTTTACCTAGCAATATTGAGCATAATCATGTGGGTGTAAATGCTATAATATTAAGAAGTGATAAGGAATTGATTGATAAATTTTTAGTTGATAACCCAAAAAATAATAAAGAGAAACAAAAGGAACAGGAACTAAAGCAAGCTTCACCAAAAGTGAAACCATATGTTCCTCCTTTTCCTTTCCCAGTAAGGTTGAAGCAACAGCAGCAATTGGATTCACAATTTGCTAAATTTTTAGAAATTTTTACGAAATTGCATATTAACATTCCTCTTGCAGAGGCACTTTAGCAAATACCCTCATATGCCAAATTCATGAAGGAATTGCTCACCAATAAGAGAAAGATAGATGGGGATGATCATGTGATGCTTACAGGGGAGTGTTCCATGATCATACAGAAGAATTCACCCAACCTAACAAGGAAACAAAGAGATCAGGGGAGTTTTACTGTTCCTCACACTATTGGTAATTTTCATTTTGATAAAGTCCTTATAAACTTTGGTGCAGGTATAAATTTAATGCCTCTATCCATTTTCAAGAAACTAGGACTTGGGGAATGCAAAGAGACTCATCTCACCCTACAACTAGCTGACAGAAGCATCAAATACCCAAGGGGTATAGTGGAGAATGTCCTAGTAAAAGTCGACAAATTCATATTCCTAGTTGACTTTATAGTCTTGGAAATGGAAGAGGACAGAGAAGTACCCTTGATCTTAGGGAGACCTTTTCTTGCAACATGTAAGACATTGATC
>CAOGCB011376970.1:0-16371 GCA_948266635.1 Cnidoscolus chayamansa | reverse complement strand
TAATTACATCAAATCAAATCCCCATTTATATCCCCAAATTACAGCAACTAATCCCCATTTATATCCCCAAATTACAGCAACTAATCCCCATTTATATCCCCAAATTACAGCAACTAATCCCCATTTATATCCCCAAATTACAGCAACTAATCCCCATTTATATCCCCAAATTACAGCAATAGATTACAACAAATCTAACTAATTAAAGAGGGAGAATATACACTTTGACAGCTGGTCTTGACAGTGTTGTGTGAGGTGATTTTGGGGTTTCGGAATGGGAGGCGTTGGTTGTAGAATTGAAGGGGGAGCGAATCGGCAAGGGGAAAGGGAAGGGTGATGGCGGCCTCAGATGGTCCGACGGCAGTGGCTGGGAGTGCTGTAAGTTGCTTGGTCGTGAACCCTAGGTGAAGAGAGAGATGATCGTGACTTGAGAGGAAGGGAGAAGAGGTGATTTTTCCTTTTACTTAGCTGTAAAAAAAATATAAACTAAATATCAGTAGGATAGAAATAAAAATAAAACACACTGGTGGTAAAAATGAAATAAAATAAAAACTCTTATTTAGATTCAGACCCATTAACACTTAGTAAATAAATTTAAAAGAGCTTTTTACTGCCAATATAAACATTCCACCATTGAAGACCATGTTGTAACCTCTCTTCACTTAAAATTCTCAAAATCACCATAGGAAGGAGATGGCACTTTTTTTTTAATATAAATAAAAATAATAATAAAAATAAAAATAAAAACAGAAAACACATTAGGCTTAGGCAAGCCTAGCTGGGTTGCCTCCCAGGAATCGCCATTGTTTAACATCTTAGGCTCGACATTCTCGAGTCTCTAAACAAACTTGTTCAGCTCTTCAAACTCTACATTCTTTGTACCAACAGCCTCAAAATTCTCATAGAATGGTTTCAATCGATGCCCATTGACCTTGAAAATTTTATTGGTTTCAAGACTTTGTATCTCTAGTGCACCATAAAAGTTAGTAACAACAAAAGGGCCCATCCATTTGGACCTTATTTTACCAAGAAATAACTATAATCTAAAACTGAAAAGTAAAAGTTTTTGACCAATTTCAAAATTTTTCCTAGATATCATGCCATCATGGAAAGCTTTAGTCTTCTCTTTGTAGATTCTTACACTTTCATAGGCCTCATTTCGAATTTCTTCCAGGTCTTGCACTTGCAATTTTCTTTGCTCTCCTCCAGCTGCCTCCAACTTCATGTTGCAATGCTTAATTGCCTAGAATGCTCGATGCTCGATTTCAATTGGCAAGTGACATGGTTTGCCGTATACTAAGTGATATGGTGACATCCTAATTGGATTCTTATATGTTGTTCTATAAGCTCATAGAACATCGTCTAGCTTAGTACTCCTCCAATCCTTTCTGTTAGGATTCACAGTCTTCTTAAGTATAGACTTCACTTCTCTATTTGAAATTTAAGCTTGTCCACTCGTTTGTTGATGGTAGGCCATCGAGATACGATGTGTAACACTGTATTTGTTGAGAAGACTCTCCATAACCTTATTACAAAAGTGAGTACCTCGATCACTAATAACTGCCCTCGGAATCCCAAACCTAGCAAAAATGTGACTCTTCACAAAATTCACCACTGTTTTTGCATCATCAGTCCGGGTGGCCTTAGCTTCCACCCACTTGAAAACATAATCCACTGCCAGTAATATGTATGTGTTTTCGAAAGATGACGGAAACGGTCCCATGAAATCAATGCCCCATACATCAAATATCTCACATATCAAAATATAAGTAAGAGGCATTTGATCTCTATGACCCAAGCTACCTGTTTTCTAGCAATTTGAACAAGACTTACTAAACCTGTATGAATCTTTGAATAATGTCAGCCAAAATAGGCTGCATTCCAACACTTTGCGAGCTGTTCTTTGAGGACCAGAATGTCCTCTGCATGCTGCAGAATGGTAGAACTGCAATATGGATGGACTTTCCACTTCCATCACGCACCTTATAATAATCTGGTCAGAGCAAAACTTCCACAAGTAAGGGTCATCCCAGACATAGTATTTGGCATCCCTCTTGATCTTCTCTTTCTCACTTCTAGTCAGATTGTTTAGCAAGGTAACCGCAACCAAATAATTCACTATATCAGCATACCATGGAGTAATGCTTTGTAAACCAAGAAGTTGCTCATCTAGGAAATCATCGTCCAATTATGGCGGTTTCTCATTCAATATCAACCGACTGTGATTATCAGCCACTAGATTCTCAGACCCCTTTTTATCCTTTATCTCCATATTAAACTCTTGGAGCGAAAGAATCCAACGAATCAATCGAGGCTTTGACTCCTTTTTCTTGAGCAAGTATTTCAGGGATGCATGATTAGAGAAAACTATTACCTTAGTTCCTAACAAGTATGGCCTGAATTTTTCCAAAGTAAAAACAATCGCCAAAAGTTCCTTCTCCGTGGTGGAGTAGTTGCATTGTGCATTGTCCAATGTCCTCGAGGCATAATATATGACATGAGGATCCAATGGTATAGTTGCTCGCATCGCACATAATCTCAAAAGGATGATTCCAATTTAGCGGTTGAACTATTGGTGCAGAAATCAGCTCCTCTTTCAGCCTATCAAAAGCTTCCTTACACTCTTCATCAAACACAAAAGGTACATTTTTTTGAAAAATTTGCAAAGTGGTTGAGCAATCTTCGTGAAATCCTTAATAAACTGCCTGTAAAAACATGCATGGCCAAGAAAATAGTGAATTTCCTGTACACTAGTGGAATACGGTAAGGATTTAATCACATCAATTTTAGCTTTATCAACCTCAATACCTTTAGATGAGACAATATGACCTAGAATCAAACCTTGATATACCATGAAATGACATTTCTCATAATTTAGGACATGATTTGACTCTATACACCTTTCTAGCACTTTTGTAAGGTTAGTTAAGCATTCATCAAAAGTATTACCATGAATGGTAAAGTCATCAATGAATACCTCTATGATATCCTCCACATAATATGAGAATATACTAACCATACATCTGTGGAAGGTGGCTAGAGGGTTGTAAAGCCCAAATGGCATTCGCCGATATGCGAAAGTGCCAAAAGGGAAAGTGAAAGTCCTCTTCTCTTGGTCCTCGGGTGCCACCGGAATCTGAAAGAAACTTGAAAAACCATCAAGACAACAATAGTGAGAACGTCCAGCTAGTCTTTCCAACATTTGATCAATAAAAGGGAGTGGAAAGTAGTCCTTTCTAGTAGTTGCATTTAACTTCCTATAGTCTATACAAACTCTCCACCCATTTGAACTCTTGTTGGTACTAGCTCTCCTTGATCATTCTCAACAACAGTAATTCTCGTCTTCTTGGGTACAACTTGCGCTGGACTCACCCACTTACTATGGAAAATCGGATATATGATTTCGGCATCCAATAGCTTCAATATCTCTTTCTTGACAACCTCCATCATAGGCGGATTTAGACGCCTTTGAGCTTCCCTACTGGGTTTGCTGCCCTCCTCCAATAGAATCTTGTGCATACAAGGCGATGGACTCAATCCTTTAATATCGGCTATTGCACACCCGATAGCCTCTCCATACTTCCTAATTTGCTGGATTGTCTTTTCTTCTTCGATTTTGCTAAGCTTGTTGGAGATAATTATGGGTAATATATCTCCATCTCCCAAATATGCATATTTTAATTGATCGCGCAGCGACTTTAATTCCAGCTTAGGGGCCTACAAAATAAAAGGTAGAAGCTTCTCATGAGTACAAGGAAATTTAACTCGGCTAGGGCGAGCATGTAACAGCTGGTCTGCATCCATCTTTTCTGAAATTTCCTGCAGACACTCATCAATTAGAAAATTTTCCTTATGCTCCTTAATGCTGACCGAATTTAAATTCCTGCAAAGCACTAAATTAAGATCATTAGTAGCATCTAATTCAAACACTTTTTAAGCTAAAGAATAAATAATATCAATACCACAAACACTAGACACATTGCAAGGATATTTCATAGCCTCATAAACATTAAACTTAACTACCTCACCATCAAACTCCATTGTTAATTTTCCGTCTTAAGCATCAATTTTTGTCCTTGCGGTGCGAAGGAAAGGTCTCCCAAGTAACAAATCAGCAGAAGTAGAGGATTTATCATCCTCTATATCAAGCACATACAAATCAGCAGGAAAAATTAACTCACCTACTTGAACCAAGACATCTTTAAACAACCCCACAGGGTAAACTATAGACATGTCTGCCAATTGAATTATAATGCGTGTCTCCTTCAAGGGACTGCCCTTGAAGGATGTATAAATAGACAATGGCATTACATTTATAGATGCACCCAAATCACACATAGCTCTCTTAATCGCTACATTGCCAATTTTATAAGGAATATCAAACATACCTCGATCTTTGCATTTTTGTGGAAGCTTTCTTTGAATCATGGCTGAATAATTTTCCGTCATCACCACTTTCTACACACTGTCTAACTTCTTGTTGGTATAAAGTTCCTTAAGAAACTTTGCATAACGAGGTATTTGCTTTATGGCATTAAGTAAGGGACTATTAAAGTCTCTAATATGTCAGTCTCTTCTTTCTCTCTTCTTGTCCTTGCTAATCTCTCAGGAAAAAGGGGGCTGAATTACAAATGTTTGGGGCTACTGCACTTCAGCCTACTTGGAACCTCTTTTTGCTGAGTTTCCACCTCTTTTTCAACTTCTTTCTTCGACCTGCTGCTGTCCCTTTTTGGGGTTGGTGTGTCTAGCTCCTTTCCACTTCGTAAAGCGATGGCACTTGCATTCTCCTTAGGGTTAACAACAGTTTGAGATGGAAGCTTTCCTTATGTCTCTAATTTGCTCAAAGAAGAAGCAAGCTGGCTGATTTGGCTCTCCATATTTTGCATGCCTTTCCTTGTCTCCCACTGAAATTCTTGCACGTCTTGCTTAAATCCTTAAATCTCTATCATTGATTGTCACTGAAATGTGGCAAGTGACTTAACGATATCTTCTAAAGACTCTCTTGAAGAAGGGACCTGTTTGGGAGGTGGTCTAGCTTGCTGAGAACTTTGGAAAGTTTGGTTCTTGTTCCCATAGCTGAGATTGGGGTGATTTTTCCAACCTTCACTGAAAGTGTTGAAAAATTGATCCATTGGTCTTCGGGGTTGTCCGGGATAACCTCCCATAGCATTAACTTGCTCTTGGTCATCTTGCCATGATAGGCACATACCGATCGAGTGGTCATAAGAAGTGCACACCTTGCAAACGCTCGCACGTTTGTTATGCCCTATAGCCAAAGTTTTAACCAAAGATGTTAGTTCATCAAGTTTAGTCTCAATGGAAGAATCACTTACCTGGTAGAGCTTCCTTGAAGGTTATTTAATTTGTCCAAACTGTTGTCAATTTGTTGCCATGGTTGATATGATATCTCTAGCTTGATCGGGGGTCTTGTTGATAAGAGCTCCTCCACTTGCTGCATCAACCATCTTCCTTTCCATGTCCACAATTCCTTCATAAAAGTATTGGAGAAGACATTGTTCGGACATCCCATGTTGTGGGCAGGCTGCACGTAACCTTTTAAACCTCTCCTAATTGTCATAAAGGCTCTCTCCAACCTTTTGTTTAATCCTACAAATCTCCCTACATATGACTGTTGCTCTTGAAGTGGGAAAATACTTACCTAAGAATGCTCAGGCCATGGAATGCCACGTTGTTATTGAACCAGGTGGTAGGTTGAGCAACCATTTTTTAGCAGCGTCCTTTAATGTGAATGGGAATGCTCTCAATTTAACATGCTCTTCCACTACACCTTGCGGCTTTATACTTGAGCATACACCATGGAATTCCTTCAAGTGATTGTGTGGGTTTTCATTCTTCATTCCATGGAAGGTAGGGAGCTGGTGGATCAAACCAGATTTCAACTCAAACGGCACCTCCAACTTCGAGTAGGTGATGCAAAGGGGCTGCTACTCCAAGAGGGCTTCTTGCAGCTGTTTGATAGTGCGGCTGTCAACCATCTCTTCATCTAGATCAAATTCAACTAAAGGTTCAATCAAATCAGTCGTTATGCCTTTTAGATTTAGAGTAGAAGTTCCTTCTGCCCTCTTACATAACTTAGCTTCCTTCCTCAACGCATGGGCTGTCTTTTCTATCTCAGGATCAAATTCTAGTTGTAAATCTTCAGACCTGGTCATCCAAAGAAACAATAAACAGTAAAGTAAGCTGGTCCCTGACAACGGCGCCAAAATTTGATGGGTTTCGAACCCACCAAAAATAATAAACATGCTCTTCCTAACAAAACAACATGAAAATATTATAAATAGTATGAGAAGGGTCGAACTGTAGGGACTAGCCTTGCCCAAGGCTAACTAAATCTGGACTTTCTGAATTGTAAAAATAAAATAAAAATGGGGCAATTATTTTTTGTAAGATGCAAAACAAAAATAAATTGGTAGAAGTGAATAGGAACAAAATTAAAACAACAAAATAATTAAAAACCTGAAACGATAGGAGACGAACTCAGCCAAAGGTAATTCACGGTATGAAGTTCATGTGGATTGATCATCGACTCTTGGATAATTAATCAATTTAACATTGCAGACACGTTATAGCCAAAAAGAACGTCCTCCCAACCAATTTTACCATATTATTAGGTTACTAAGATACGATCTAATAATAACCCTTAATTAACAAATAACCCTAAATACGACGAAGGATTTAACCTGTTAACAGCATTAAAAACTAGTAAGACCTTGCCCTAGTGAACAAAGACTATGAGAATTCATTTAAACTAGATTATGCCTTCACTTAATATAACCCAAAAGCTTCTACACAATCAATTTATATCAATTGTCACTTGTATCAATTCGGCTAAACAATTACGGATTTAACATAGTTGATTAGCTATGTAAATTCCTATTAGATGAACAATGGGCCCTGTTTGGACAAATAACAGTAATTCACTACGGAGGCAACCTCCCAAGACTTCACAAAAAAGATATAAATGCAATGTAAATCAAAAAGATAAATTAAAGCATATTAAGGTCTCAAGTCATAAAGAACTTCAACCTTGAATTATCCCTTGACTGAATAAAGAAGCTTAGCCATGCATGGCCATGGAAAAGACACTAAAAATTTTGTAAACTCCTCAAATATGCTCCATGAGCTTCCTTTTTGTCAAATCCAACAATTCCTAATCGAAAGACAAGAGACCAAATAAAAGCTCATATTTAAGCACAATTATTATCAATTAAGCACAAAATTAGGAATCAAAACATCTTGGATTTGCAAGCTATCAGACCTTTCAACAGTTATTCCAATTGACATAGAATAATCATTAAAAACTTGAAACAGAAATTCACTAGAATTATCAAGACGAATTGTCTTGATTGTGTAATATGGAAAATGTGCTCTTAATCGAGTTATCTAAGCAAGTAATCTCGCAAACGCGAGGTTACGAGTTGATAATAAACACACATGTGACCACCTTGAAGATGCATCTATCAAAACTATATAATATTTAAATGGTCCACATGGTGGATGAAGGTGCCCACATATATCACCTTGTATATGTTGCAAAAATGCAAGGGACTCATTCCCTACTTTAGCTAGTAATGGATTAATGATCAATTTACCTTGAGAACAAGCAACATATGAAAAATCCTTAAATTGAAGAATCTTCTGGTTTTTCAAAGGATGCCTGTATGGATTTTCAATAATTTTTCACATCATAATTAATCCAGAATGTCCTAGACGATCATGCCAAATAATAAAATTATTTAAATCAGTAAACTTTTGATTTACTACAACATATGTTTAATTGTATTAATATTTGTATAGTATAAACTTGAAAAAAGGATAATTTTTCTAAAATATATTTTTTATCAAACACAATAAATGTGATATATAAATATTCAATATTTTTCTCATTTGCAGTCTCAATATGATATTCATTGCAACGAATATCTTTAAAACTTAATAAGTTTCTTGGAGACTTGGTATATAACAATGCCTCATTTATGATAAGTTTTGTACCTTTGGGTAAGAAAATTATGGCTTTTCCGGAGCCTTTAATTATTTTTGTGCTACCTAATATTGTATTAATATTGGCTTCTTTTATAGATAAATGAGAAAAATACTTTTTGTCTCTTAGTATATTATGTGTTGTAGCACTATCTACAAGACATAAACCTTCATTATTGATGTTGAGACCAACCAAGGAATATGAAAAATCCGTTTTTCATTAAAATAAAAGAAATGCATAAGAAGAAATATCAAAAGTAAAAAAAAACACTAAAATAAGGAAAATAAAACAAGATAACAAAAAAAAATTCCTATTACTTTAATCTCTACTTTTGGCCTATTTATTCTCAAACAACTTTGTCACATCCAACTGTGTTATGTCTGTAAAGCCATTGAAGTCATCATCTATGGAGGCAAAATTTGCCTTAATATCATCATTTTGATATGTAAAATTTGTCTCCACATTTTTCACTTTATTTTTTATTAAGGCTTGATGAAGTTTCACAAGATGCTTTGATGTACGATAAGTACGTGACCAATATCCTTTCATGTCACGCTTGTAACATGAATTTTCTACAACTTTTGAAGGATTATTTGGACTACCCTTATTTTTTTCCCTTTTCTTCATGATTATTCCACTTCTGGTAGTGATAATTATTATCACCCTAATAACGGTAATTATTACATCCTCACCCATGACCATGTCCACGGCCATGACTACGGCCTCGACCACATGCATTATTATATATTGCTATATTCACTTCAGGGAATGGAAGCTAGTGGGAAGAGATTCATGATTTTTCATTAGTAGTTCATTATTTTGTTCAGCTACCAATAAATATGAGATCAATTCTGAATAGTTTTTAAAACCTTTTTCACGATATTACTGCTGCAGAACTACATTTGAAGCATGAAAAGTAGACAAGGTTTTTTTCCAATAAGTCCTCATTTGTAATATTTTCTCCACATAATTTTAATTGAGAACTTATTTTGAATATTACATAATTGTACTCACTCACCGATTTAAAATCTTGAAAATGTAGGCGCATCCCATCATAATGCGCTTTTGGTAATATTACAATTTTTTGGTGGTCATATCTTTCTTTTAGACTATTCCACAATTCAAGTGGATTTTTTATTGTCAAATATTCTGCTTTTAATCCTTCATGTAGATGATGACGAAGAAAAATCATTACTTTTTCCTTATCTTGAATGGATGTTTCTTGTCCTGTTATGATTGTATTTCCAAGACTCTTAGCATTAAGATGAATTTCAGCATCAAGCACTCATTATAAATAATTCTTGCCTGTTATGTCAAGGGCTGCAAACTCAAGCTTAGTCAAATTTGACATGATGAAACCTAATATAAAACAATAATAATAATTAGAATAAAATTTAAATAAACAAAGCAAAATATAATATCATGAATTCTAAATATAATATAATATATTATTATCAAACAATGAAAAAAATATAGGATATTAACTTTATTAGTAACAAAATAAAATCTTAGAATTAGTCTCTATATCTTGATTTGTTATCAATTTTATTGATTGTAAGTATTATTTTTTTAAGATACTGATATCATGATAAGTAAATAAGAATTATTATTATAAATTTATAAGAGATGTATATAAAGATTACACATAATTAGATACATGCATGTGTAATATAGTAAAATATATAAAATGAAATAAACTTACCTCAAATGAAATAACAAGATCAATCTTGAAAGAAAATTAGACTTGGAACAAGATCAATCTTAGAACAATATCGAACTTGGAACAAAATCAGACTTAGAACAAATCGTACTAATAACGTATTATAAAATATGATGAACAAGATATGCAATATAACTAAAATAGAAAGAGATGAAGAATGAAAATTTGAGAGAATAATCTCACTTCAATTAGATCTCTCAACTTTTGAATGAGACCTCTATTTATAGGGTTTCAACCACTAAGTCTAGGGCATATGTTACAAAGGAGGGTTAATATATATAATTAGTGAGTTATACAAATAAAGTGTATCATTATCTAGGGGTTATGGACCTCCATAAAAGTTATTTATAATAGAAATACTAATCTATATCCATATATATCAATAAATTGTGTTTCACTGTGAGAGAATAAAATACACAAAAATAGTGAAGACAACCATTTGGGTAATTTCTGTACAATATTTTTCACAATATGTATGTATTCTTCTCACATTACCAATATTTTTCACAATATGTATGTACGCTTCTCACATTACCTTCATTTAATATTTAAGTGACCCCATTTAAGTTAATACCCTCTAGATCCCTTAGAAAAATAACCCAAAAGTAAATCATACTCTCAAATACGTAGATATTAAGCCACCTTCTAGAACCCTTAAACCTTAAAAGAAAAATATTTAAGACGTAAAAACTGGCAAACAAACCGCCATTGTTGCTAGGTATAGTCCAATTTAAAGTCACTAGAAAAATCCTTACAAGTCTAGCATGAACTTGTTCATAGACCAATCTCAAGATTTCACAGAAATAGATTCTAATAAAACATTTTTTTTGTGCCTCTTAATATCCAACATAGCAAAAAACATACATTTCATTGGTTTTCATCATAACCCACATTTGTAACCTGATAAAGCATTTACATATACATGCCACTCATAAACTTGAAAATGTAAAATAATTATTAAAATTGTGAAACTAAACTATATGTGGGATAAAACATTTTATGGGTATAATAAAAACTCTCTTATATTTTACATGTCTAACTATAATTATGTTTGTAATACCCTAACTTACCTAACCCTAAATACTATGTGTAAATTTATGAAGTATATGTGAAATGGTGGATGTTAATATGTGCATGATTTATTAAGTATAACTTAATTAAGATATAAGATGATAATAAATAAAATTAGTTGAAAAACCTAAAGTAAACTTAAATGAGGAAAAGTGAAGGAAAGGTGGGATATGTATCGGCCAAATGAGGGATGTGGATCTCGGTTGTAAGGTTCGGTCAAGAGTGGGCTTGAGTTGTGTATCTCTATTGAATGGTGGAGGAATAAGGGAGATGAGTTATGGCGTGGAAGAAGGAATGGCTCAGTTGAAGATGAGGAAGAGGGACTAACATGTCACAATTTGATGAAGGCGTGATAAGGAAGGTTCAATTTTCACTAGGCGAAATGAAGGATGTAGTTCGGTTGGACAGGGACATCAATGGTGCGGTTCAAGATGGAAGAGATAAGGGAAATGGTCCATGATGTCTCAGCTGGGAAGGAATGAGTTAATTAAGATAAGATTTGAGTGAATATTAAGTGCAAGCCTTAGTTTAAGAAGTGCCACTGGTCAAAGAAGATAGATTAGTGGCATCACCATTTAGTTTAAAAATAACAATTGTCCTAAGTAGGATTAAGTGGCAAGAGAGAAGGGAGTATATAAGCTTAAAATTATAATTTGTGTTGGTTAGAATAAAGAAAGAAAAACTTACTGAGAGTTTCTTCATCTAAATTCTATTGCATGTGAGATAGTAAGATTTGGGAGACTCCATTAAAGCTAAAGAAGGAGGTGAATGTGATATTTGAGGATAAAGGGAGGAAAGCTACGGTAAAGGAGTTGTTTCTAAGTGCTAACCAAGACATAGAAGGAGGACAAAAAGGAAGGAAGAGAAAGCAAAAGAAAGAAAAGGGAAGTTGTATATCCATGTTAGGTGATATATATATATATATATATATATATATATATATATATATATGCATGATGATAACTTTAGTTAGGTGCTATATGCATGATGGTTTGGTGTTAGGTGGTATATATATATATATATATTTATATATATATGATGATAACTTTTGTTAGGTGCTCTGTATAGAATGAATTAAGTTAAATGATAGTTTCTAATTTTATTTTGGTTCAAATGATCTTAATTTTGGATACACAAGAATGGAATTTGTTAGGAGTTATGCATGTTAATAAAATGGTTAGTTCATATTTTAATAATTGCCTAGAATGTATTTGTTATTTGACTAAGAATGGTTGGATAAATAGGAGGTTAAATATAATGAAAAATAACAAGTAAATGAATAATATGATTTTTAAAGACAACTCAAGGGTTGGATGAGATCTAGGTATGATATGTAATTTAACTTGGTTACAAAATATATTAATAAACAATAAGAGTTGGGAAGAAGTAAGTTAATGGGATAACAAATGTGAAGTATGGTGGTTGAATGTTTATTTGGTATGGGAAAATTATATACAGTATATGAAACATATAATTTGATTATTGACACTTTAATATAATAATGGAATATGATAAACAAGAAATGTTAAATGATCTTGATAAGTGAAGCCTTAAAATAACAATGGAACATGATGAATAAGGAGATTACTACATAACCTTGAAAGAAAGGATAAAGAATGTATTATGGTTGAATATGATATGAATTAATAATATGTGATTAAGTGAATATGGAATGTTTTTAGGAAGACAGGTGTACTATGAGTCCCTTGACCTGAAAACATACCATAGACACATGATAAAATATTAATTTAAGACATGGCCCTAGTTATTTTAATGTGAGATACGATGTTAGGTTAAGGGTATGACATGTCATAGGAACCCTGCAATAATGCCTATATATGTGTTGTATGGATTATCGGGGCTACATTTAGGTACCCCACGTGGACTGGCCTAGTGCACCCTTTACTACAGAGATATTCTGTTATTTATCGATCGATCACGCTATGTACACGGGCCTCAATAATAAATTATTAGATCATAATATGCTACAAAATGATAAATAGTAAGTTAATGGTAACTAATTGATGCAAATATGTTACAGAATAATATACGGTAAATACGTGTAAATTATTTGGACTAGTAAATAAGCATAGATTTATTAGTTATTAATATGATAATATATTATTGTTTATATCTTGATACTATATGCTATTTTATTATGTATACCCACTGTGCGAAAATGCTCAACGTGTTGGTTCTTACCACATGCAGATTTTGAGTGATGTGATTAGGTGACCCGGTAAGAAGATCTACAGAGAAAGACAGTTAAATCACAATTGGTTTGTACTATTAATGATACAATTAATTTCTATTAGTTGGTAGGTACATAAGAGTTTGTTAGGGTTTTATAATTATTTTGTATAAATGTAATAGGGTTAGATAAATTGTAAATAAACTATATTAATATTAATAATAGTATCTAAATTTTAGTATATAATTATTAATTATATTGGTTGTTTTTATTTATTTGGGTCATTGAATGGATAACAGTATAAGAGGTACATACAATTAATTTCTATTAGCTGGCAGGTACATAAGAGTTTGTTAGGGTTTTATAATTATTTTGTATAAATGTAATAGGGTTAGATAAATTATAAATAAACTACATTAATATTAATAATAGTATCTAAATTTTAGTATATAATTATTAATTATATTGGTTGTTTTTATTTATTTGGGTCATTTAATGGATAACAGTATAAGAGGTACATTCTCTATCCATCCAACACCCAATCAAGGAAGGCGATGCTGCATTTATTGATATCAGAGCAGAGGTTTAGGCAATTCTAGGACATAAGATAGGGAAAAGAGATAAATGTATAAATATAGAGTATAGGAATAGTGTACATGCCAAAAAGGAAAACCAGCTATGAGATAAACTGATGCAAACTAATATTTTTATATATATATATATGGTGTCAGAATCGTAGAGGGTTGTTAATGAGGACATAGACAATTATGCTCTGTTGTTAGAAGGATCCAGAGGTGCTTATGCTGCCTCTAGACATGAAGGATACGAACAAGACATGTTCTTTCAGCGTATGGTTGAGATGTTATAAAGGATAGTGGGGGACTGTACCGCAGACTGTAGTATCATCTGTACATGTGCATATCCCTATGTGACCACCAATAGAGAAGTTGCAAAAATATAAAGTTGATGAATTTAAGGGTAAACTATCTGATGATCCATATGTAGCGAAGTATCGGTTGGATGGTGTTGAAAGAGTACTTCAGCAATTGCAGTGCTCTTTCGCGGATAAATTGACATGTGTTGTATCTTTGCTTAAGGAGAAAGTGCATTGGTGGTGGATTACAATAGAGCAAGTGCTTTTTCTAGAGCAGTGCACGTGGGAGAATTTTATTATCGAGTTTAAGAAAAAGTATGTTGGAGATTTGTACATTAAGGAGAAAAGGAGGGAATTTCTCTATCTACGTCAAGGAAGATAGACAGTTAGTGAATACGAGCGGAATTTCATTAGGCTTAATAGGTATGCTAGAGAACTGATACCTACAGAAAAGATCAGTTGCAACAAATTTGAGTAGGAATTCCATAATGAGATCAAGATGTATGTAGTTCCACAGTTTATTTAAGACTTCTCTTGTAACACCCCGATTTGACGACTGCCGCTACAAACCAACATATATCCTTTCTAAGATACTTTGTCCTCACTCACATGATTTCTGGGAGAACTTTCCAGAAGGTCACCCATCCTGTAATTGCTCCAAGCTAAGCACACTTAACTATAAAGTTCTTACAGAAAGGCTCCCGAAAAGGAAGGTGCACCTTGTTGATATAGCTAGTACCTATCAAATCTCTTAAGCTATTCTCAATTGTACAGTCCCATACCTGCACAATCTCGAAATCACTCAACTCCCCATCCCTGCACAGTCTCAGGATCCCTCTTTTTCGAATGTGGGATCGATTCATTCATGTATCCCTCCACCTAAAAGTCTGCTAGAAGTCGTTTCTTGTTTGTTCTCTCTCTAGCACCGACGATCACTTTCCGCCCTCTTCGGTCCCGGGTATTACATGCCTACCAGCTTCTGCTTGGCTCATCCTCGAACCACACCGTACTAAGAGAGGAACTGGCTCTGATACTAACTTGTAACACCCTGATTTGACGACTGCCACTACAAACCAACATATATCCTTTCTAACATGCTTTGTCCTCACTCACATGCTTTGTGGGAGAACTTCCCAGAAGGTCACCCATCCTGTAATTGCTCCAAGCTAAGCACACTTAACTATAGAGTTCTTACAGAATGGCTCCCGAAAAGGAAGGTGCACCTTGTTGATATAGCTAGTACCTATCAAATCTCTTAAGTTATTCTCAATTATACAGTCTCATACCTGCACAATCTTAAAATCACTTAATTGTGTAGCCCCATCCATACACAGTCTCAGGATCCCTCTTTTTCGGGTGTGGGATCGATTCATTCATGTATCCCTCCACTTAGAAGCCTGCCATAAGCCGTTCCTTGTCCGCGCTCTCTCTAGCACCGGTGATCACTTCCCTCCCTCTTCAGTCCCGGGTATTACATCTCTACTCTGGTAAAGGTAGCTCCCAGTATAGAGCAGATAATGGCAGATGAGCAGAGTAGAAGAAAAAAGGGTTAATAGAAGCGGACCAAAGGGTAGGTGAATGTTTCGCAGGCTAGTAGCAAAAGGTTCAGGGTTCCACAGCAGACTGGGTAGAGTCAGTCGTAGAGGCAAACCTAAAGATATGGACGTAGTTATATGGGCTACTTCTATTGCTAGTACAAGAGGAGTAGGCGAAGGTTTACGACCTATAGTTGAACACTATGGTAGACAACATGGGGGAATATGTCGTAAGTTGACTGGTGCATGTTATCTATGCAGATTAATCGAGCATTTCAAGAGAGATTATCCTAGAAGACAAATTCTACTACCACGGTAGTAGTGGGAATGATCTATTCCCTGGGGAGGTCGATATAGAGGTAGAGGCTGAGGAGACACTAGAGGGGTTAGTTACTCACATAGTCTCAGGCTTAAATATAATTGCCGAAAACACAATCGAGAGGCAACTAATAAAAGTGTTTACTTCTTGCTGGAAACATAGGTCAACAAACACAATATAAGATATGTCACACCCTCACCCCGGATTATGACTAACCTAGATTGAGAGAGGGACTATGGTACTATTGATTTAGTTAATCCATTTTAAGAAGTCGTGTATCCAAATAATTCTATAATATATTTCATAGATAAACATGTTGTAACACCCTGATTTTATGACTGCCGCGACAAACCAACATATATCCTTTCCAACATGCTTTGTCATCACTCACATGCTTTCTGGGAGAACTTTCTAGAAGGTCACTCATCCTGTAATTGCTCCAAGCCAAGCACACTTAACTATATAGTTCTTACGGAAAGGCTCCCGAAAAGGAAGGTGCACCTTGTTGATATAGCTAGTACCTATCAAATCTCTTAAGTTATTCTCAATTGTACAGTCTCATACCTGCACAATCTCGAAATCACTCAACTATGCAGCTCCATCCCTACACAATCTCAGGATCCCTCTTTTTCGGGTGTGGGATCGGTTCATTCATGTAT